>CALNXI010002315.1:0-60184 GCA_942486025.1 Porites evermanni | reverse complement strand
CATTTTAGGTTCTAAATAGGCTGCTATGAGCCGTCTGTTTCTCGCCTGGTCGCTTCTTTGCCTCGCATTAGGTGAGTACCAAGTTTTTTGGGTTACTTTGACGAATTCCTTATGTTATATTCATTTTTTCATGGGTTAGAAACCCCATACAATTTACCCTGGTTGTAAGTGATGCAATGTCGCGGAAGGAAATACACAGTTGTCATTTTCCCGTACGGATATCCTGACTTGCGCTTTTCGATAAGATATGACTACAAACGGTTATTTTATTTTGACGCTAGCCATTTCATCAAGAGCATTGTCTATATGTAATCCGTTAACTTGATATCCCATGTCGTAAATTATATCTTCAAACGAGCTGTGATAGTTGCAAAAATACTCGCCACATGACGTAATTATCAAATTTAAGATATCCTACTTGAAATTAAGTTAGCCACGCTTTATTAACTCCAAATCTTTAAAATAACTTTAATTAAAAAGACATTTTTGCGAATCCCATTTTTTCCCAGTGGAAAGGTATAGCAAAAGTAGCAAACCCTTGCAAAGCTGACCAGTCGCGGGACTCGTAGCTCAGTGTGATAAAACTGACGTTCACCCCAGGTCGCGGCAACCAGCAATTTCGCCTTCATACGACTGTTTATATTTGCAGTCCAAAATTCAATCAATTATGTGTTTTCATATTTAGTTCAATAGATCGGGCTACAGGTTGTAAGAGTGTGAGACATTTTCGAGTAGCTGAATTTTACAAGGCAACAGTTGCCTCAGCAGTTTTCTTGTTTTTTATATTGGTAAGCTTCGTTTGTCTTCCTTACATCTAAGTTCACAAACAGGATTTGTTTGTTTGTTTGTTTTTTAAACAGTTTTTAATTATAGCATTTCTTCCAGTCCTCCTATCTGCTTCAGATTAAACGAACCCCTCCTTGTTTTATATTCTCTCCCAAGCATTATGGAAAAAATGGTAGGCTATTGTAAAGGAAGCGACATAATGATACAGTGGAAACTAAGAACAAAGTCATTACCTGAATCTGAAACTGAGGAGACTAACATACAGAAGAGCTTGCTTTAAATGTGATTTGTTTTTATCTTGAAATCAAAAATGGTGTTAGAAACAAAAAAAATGTAATTAGCGTGTGAATATCTCTTCTGTCTGAAAGTGGAACCGAACATCCAATCACGCGCTCCATTACAATCTCAGCAGAAGTGAAATAGTCAACGCCACACAGTAACGGATCTAATAACAGTCAAATTAAAATTAAACTTCTTGAACTTGAATAAAAGTGATTTGTCAAATAGGACACAACAGGTAGTTCTCGATCGGGCAATGTCTCATCGCCCTGTTCCTCAGGGTTCTGTTATTGGCCTCCCTGCCTTTTCGCCTGTCGAATAGCTTTACCACAGCAGGAGATGAGATGTGTATAACTTTAAAACCCTCTAATAAAAAAAGATCTTGGAACTGTTCCTGCTAGGTGTAGAATTAAGATGTTCTTGGTAGTAATCTTGACCTTGTTAAACTTAAGAATGTCTGGTGTGATTGCATCGATTGAGACTAGAAAGCCGGAAAGTTTTTTCTTCTCAGATCTACCAATTATAAGAGCCTCATTCCCAATTTAAACATCCAAGTATCAGTTCGCTTACTTTCTAAGTATGTAAGTAATGCCGTGATAGAGTGGGTTTGCTAGCTGTCTGCAATCTAGGGGTTTCTTGACGCAAGACAAAACGTTGAAACAGGGGGAAGGAATTGACATTCAAACTGTATTTTCCTCTGAGACTGATCCAAAGACGCTATGCTTTCTGTGACTGACGATCGTTAAGAAACGCCTGAATTGCAGGCACGCATTTCACGTTTAGCATGACAACAGTAGTACAAAACAGACTACATTAGGCGACGTAACATCTTGTTATTTCATTTCACAAGTCATTGACGCACAGCAAGCAGAACGGACAACCGGAAATGACGTCACGGAGGAAGAGCCTCACCCCTATACCATTTCCTTCTTCCTGTTTCCCCATAAGCAGACTGTTGAGTCGTCAGAAAGTAAAGGAAACAAGACTAGCCACATCACCCAACAAGATAAGAAAAAGCTAAATAGCACTAAAGGTAACTATCCCTGGTGTTTCTTAAAACAGGGGAAGCTGTTTTAGGGTTGTGATACTCAAATGCGCTAAACCTTAGATTGGAAGATCTGTGGTAAAGATCTTTTCTTCACTGAAACTTGTAGTTCCTTTTCCCGTATTATATTATGTATTCTACTCCTGATATGTGTTAGCTATTGGTACAAAATCTTCCCTAAAATGCCCATTTGAACTTCCATGTAAATAGGGCAGGCAAGATAGTCGTTGTACCTTTAAAGTGTAAACTTGAGGCTTGTCCACACGTTTCTGGATATTTTTGAAAAGGAGTTTCTTCTCCATTTTCGAAAAATATGCGTCCACACGTAGCGTATTCGAATCGTTTTTGCCCGTCCACACAAAACATTGGCATTGGCCTCGGCATTGGCCGCGGTATGATGTGTGACACTCATCGTTTTCGAAGACTTTCCTTTTCGTCCGTCCACGTGAACGAAAGACGCTCTTCAGAATGGAGAGCGTTTTTGAAAAAAAAAAGTTTGTTTTTGTTGACGTTTTTATCAGATACGTGTGGATGTTAAGCCAAACTGGAGAAAGAAATCTCTGTTTTCAAACATAAACGGCTACGTTTGGACGGCGCCTAAATTGTCAGGATGCTGGCTATTTACTAGCTCGGCCGTGGATGATTTGTTTTGAAAAGACCAGCCGAAAACTTTATATAATGAATCCCAAAGTAAGTGTGAAGAGAATTTTCAGTTGGATTTTTGAAAAATATGCCAGGTTGTTAGCCATGCATATTAGTTAACTAAAGCGCTATAGTGTCTGTCATATTTTGCGTGGTTTGCCGAGCTGCTTTGGAGGAGTGGCAGTATTCTGTCAGCAATGATCATAATTATAGTTTTTGTCGCTGCTACGATCCTTTAACTTTTTCAATCATTGTTAAATGTCAGTCGGTCTCCGCAGCTGGCCATAGCGTTGGCGTTTTTCACTCGATTTTGATGCGCAGCGTTACCTGTAGAGTGGTAGTGGTTCTTAGCCATAAAACCGCGGTTTTGTATGTCGGCAGCTGGGGCCCAACATTTCTTAATCATGTGTTTTCAGCCATTTTTAGTGGCCTGTAGTTTTTCTTGATCGTTGCATATTCGTAACACTTATTATATTTTGCATTATCCAATCTGTCGGAGGTAATGATATTGTGGCGTTCTTCTTTGTCCATTGCTCGGCAGGGGAAGGGGGTGAGACATTCAACAAAGTTTTATACGAGGAATGTCCACCCCAGATCCAACCCCTTACTCTTTTATAAACCATTTTTGGCAGAAAATGTATTCCTTTCCGTATACCTTCTATTGGCAAATGGTACCCCTTTCACACGTCTAGTTTAAAACACTGCATCCCTTTTAACTACTGTAAATTCGTTGTCTTGGAAGTTTGTTGACTTTTTCAAAGTCGTATAATACGTCCTTTCACGGACCACAATGACAGATTTCCCTACCCTTTTATATCTATCTTTCAACCAATCTCGTTCCCAGGGTTCTCTCTTACCTGAGAACGAGGTTGATCCTTCAACTAGTGAAATTCTTACCCTTATACCTGAACTCTGAAAAAGGTACCTCCTCCTGGGGGTAGTCTCCCGTATAGGCCATTATAGAGGGGTACCTCCCTAGGGTCCATTGGAACATTGTACTGAATTTGTGTTCCCTTTGACTTACCACTTCTGCTGTTATTATCCAAGCAGTCGAAGGGAACCTGACCGATTCCAAGGACGCGCCTCCTGAAGATGACGTGGACTTGACGTACCAACATGGTAGCGTCAACCATCCAGCCCACGAAATGTATCCCATGTGCCATCACTGCCCTAAGAACTCCACCTACGAGGAATGTACTCATAAACGCACGCTGAAAAGATGCGACAGTGGATTATCCAACATCTGCTTCACCAAGAGCATAAAGAGAGATAACATAGTTCACTATAACATGGGATGTGCTAACCATAAGCAGTGTCAAAGGGCTCGAGCCAAACCTTGCAAAGGTAAGCGGGTTATTTAGTTTTTGAATGAACTTTACGTGGTGTTTTAATTTGCAGACTGAGGAGTGAATACAAGAATATCGCTTCGCCACTGGATTTATAAGATAAATTAAGAATCGACTGTAGTCACAATAATAGCTAACGATATTTCGACTATGCGGTTCAAGTTTTGGAAAGTCTGGTCTTTGTCAAAAAGAATAAAAAGCAAAAACAGAAACAGAAAAAAAAACAAAGATAAAGTCAGATAAGGGCCTCTTTCGGTTATCCTGTTGTTCCACTGAAACAAGAAAGCAGTTTCATTGTATAAATGATTGTCGCCAATATGTGGCAATTTCTGGTGACTATCCAAACAACGTGAATCAACTGTAGTTACGATAGCTAACGATATTTCGACTGTCCGATTCCAGACTTAAAAAGGCCTGGAGACATTGCCAAAAAGGACTGTACAAGCACGGGAAAAGTCAAATAAAGGCCTCTTGCGGTTACCCTGTCTGTCCACTGAAACGAGCTTTTCAATGCTAGACTTTTCTGAGTTTTTCCTCAGGAGATGGGGAAAATCAAAGGGGATTTAGGGGCATGGTGTGTGTGTTTTTTTAATGGAGCATGGCCTCTTTACATACTTTGTTGTTGGTCTGTTATCTTCCCATTTTCGTGGAGAACGTGGTCAATGCACAGGAGAAAACCTAAAAAACACATGTAAAGCAGTTACACATGACAAGCTTTAGCTTTTATGGGTGAAATCCTGGTTAATGTTGGTGTTGTTGTTCACTTTTTTGAATTTGAAGATTTTCGCGAATAAAGAAAAAGTTCTCGCTGTACAAGGCCCCGTGGCCCAACGGATAAGGCATCTGACTACGAATCAGGGGATTCCAGGTTCGAATCCTGGCGGGGTCGGTTTTTTAGAATCATGCTTTCCTATAGTTATGCAAACCTGTATCCCTAATTTAATTTTTTTCGGTTTAACTCAACTTTTTTTGTTACTAATCGTTTCCTCCCTAAAAACTTACCTCGCTGTTTACTATACGTAAATAACATTTGATGTTAAATTTAAATCTAGGTCACCCACTTCAGATAGCCTGAATTTCAGAAGATTACTTCGAGTCGCTTTTACTCCCTCAGTAGAGTAAAAACGACTCGAAGTCATCGTCTCAAATTCAGGCTATCACTTCAGATTGCTCCGTTTGAGCCCAGACTTTCAAAGTAAGGCCAATTACAAGACCTTTTTTGTGGACATGAGTTGAATTGGCAGTAGAAGAAACGAGGATTTTCCTGTTGAGGGCTATGTATGCATTTACTATAATCTCGTTCTAAACAGAGGATTGAGACAACTTGGAAATGGTTCGATTCCTCAGTGATATCCCACAATTCTGCCGGGGAGGGTGTTCTGACTACAGGGTACTAGCCTCGGAGAGTGTCATCCTGAAATGCATGATGGGTCGTTTTCTTAAGGCTCAGACACATGTAACACGCATCCTAAATCTGCTACATAGTAATGAGCACTTGGAAAATTCCGGCCCTGCCCGTGATCCACAACCAGCCTGGAACAATATAAAGTATATCTTCCTAGGCACCTACAGCAATCACTAATCTTCTCCAAGATCCTCACTAGTAAAAATGGCACGTCATTCTGAGAAAGTGGCCCTGGCTAAAGAACATTTATTATTATGATTAAGATAATGATTATTATTCCTAGCAGTATAAATTGCTTCTTGTACTCTCTAAGAACTGGGAACATTCCCTGGTCCTGAGGTGTTAAAGGGGTATTTTGTTTTACTGGATGGAGAGAAATCTTCTTTTTTGGTTAATGTGCACCGTTCCCAATATGTTAAGCAGCTAATTGATGTCAATGAATCCAATGATCTTTCCTAAATTCTGGTCCACCCCCTTGTTAAAATAAGTCTCAACCCAGCGCACTAACAATAATGATTATTATTTATCATTATATGGCTACAATAGTACGCGCGTTCTTATCTAGACTTACCCTACTGTTTCTAACTCTTTAGCTCACAAGAAGCACTGTTTTACATGTTGTCAATGGAGTGGATGTAACTCAGTGGCTCATCATGACGGTACTACTTCATTTTCTTTCTGGAATGCTGGTCACGTGGTCAAAATAGGCTGGGGCGCATTGGGTGTCAGCTTCTTAACATTTATTGCGATGTTTTTCCTTTGAATGAAATAGCTTCTGATGTGCGATTTGTATATAATGTTTACTGGACACAGTCCGACAATATAAATGGACTAAAGGGAAATCCCCATGTAGAAAGAAGAATTGCTTATTCAACACTGTATAAAATTATTGTGCATGACAGAAGCCATATTCGCCAATAAGCTGTAACATTATACATGGCTGCAATAACAAAACGGGAAAGAACAAAGCGACTTGAGTATTCCCGATACTTTGAACGGTCAAGTCGCTTTGATCTTTGCTGTTTTTTTATGACAGTTTATTGGTCTTTGTTAAAACAGCAAGATTTGGATACCATCATTATTATAAAAGTTTCCATATTCGACACTTTGGAAACGAAAAGGAGACTGGGGCTGAGTTATCTATGGGAAAATATTGGCCAATAGCTGACGCCGCAGGTCATGATTAACGATTCCAGAAACAATGACGGGGAACCTTTCGACCCTAGTTCCATTCTCGTGGCGACTGACAACCTGTTAGCAATGGCTACATTTTNCCATATTCGACACTTTGGAAACGAAAAGGAGACTGGGGCTGAGTTAACCTATGGGAAAATATTGGCCAATAGCTGACGCCGCAGGTCATGATTAACGATTCCAGAAACAATGACGGGGAACCTTTCGACCCTAGTTCCATTCTCGTGGCGACTGACAACCTGTTAGCAATGGCTACATTTTGTCGGTACATACATCGCAGAAAGGTAGCTCTTGCTTGCTGGGTAATCTCGATATGAAACTAGACAACTCTCGTGCTAGGCATAAAAATCTCATTTCAGTGGCATGGAAATTTTAGATCTTAAGTAATCTGGGATATTTTATGTAATTTTTATTTGAGAAGCTTAATTTTAAAGAGGTTAAGACTGGACACAGGGTGCAATGGCATATACGAATACTGCTTTCACTGAGTAGATACAGAATGCCAGTTCATCCCTAAAATTGTTTTGAGTGGTAATCCAGCTGTAAAATCTAGTTCTACTTCTGCAGCTTAGCCTTTGACAAATTTCGCTGCTTACCTGTGAACCAGTTGCAAGCCCTTAGCCAAAAAAATTAATGCAAATTTTACCGCTGACCAAAAACCTTTCCGCATCTTGCCGCCTTTTTATACCCATGATGCTCCATAGGCACACAGAGCAAAACATACTACGCGTGCGCAAAACCGACAATGCTTTATTGTGAGTCCAGTCCCCATATAGAAAAAGGCTTTTCGCAAAGAAAACTGTAATATAGTGCTTTTGGTGGCCGTTATGCGGTTGCTATGACAATCGAAATCAATTGAAAGCGATGTTTCAATTATATTCGTACTTTCTTTTGATAATTAACAATTAATGAATGAGGCTGAGTATCTTATGAAGAATTATGGAGATCGAGGAGGGAGTTAACACTCTCCGAGATCTTGATAATTCTTCATATGATACGAAAGCCAAATTCAATAATTGTTTTATTATTCACTCAAAATAATTCCTAGTTTAAGAACTTGGCTAACACATGCTTACCTCCATCGATCCATCGAAGTTAAGTTCATCTTCGATAGTGCACGTTTAGGGTTGTTTAGCTCCGAAAATATTCTGCAAATAGCAGATGTCGCCCTTCGAGTTGTCTTCTTGCTGTTCTTGCCATGTTTTTAGCTATTATTTCGCCCAGTTTTTACTCTTGAAACGAGTGAAATGTCTGACTTTTCTTTTCACAACCAAAACAACTCAACCTCGTCCCCAGGTTTTCTCGGTTAAAGGTGCATTAACCTGCAAGACAGCTGCACTTTTGACGTCATTGGTTCATTAAACGCAAAATTCTTCCAGATTTGGTCATCACTAGCTGGTTATGGTGAATTAACTATGCGTATGCTTTTAGCCAATCAGAATCGGGGAAATATTTTGAATGAATAATAAGACGGGTTTATATCAGTCGACTGGCCAGGTATAATGTCGATTGCACGTATTACCCTGAGTTTCAGTTAATTTTCGACAAATATAAAGAAACAACTCCACATATCATTTTGAAGCTCAGGGTGAGTATAAACACCGGAAAGATTCCTTCTTATTGTGGATAGAAAGGACAGTTCTAATTTTTGACCACGAAGCGGCCTGTTTGGTGCAAATTAGCAAACTTCTTTACTATCTCCAACGACAGCGCACTTCTAAAAATACATTATTGGCGAAATTAAACTTACCGTAAGTGAATATGGAATAAATCTGTATTGTGAATATTATCTGAACGTGCATTTAATAAACATATGCAAGAGATCTTTATCCAGGGAACTGTTCAATTTTTGTTTGGTTAAATACACATGCGAATTGTGTGTCATATTTTCTTTGTCCTTTTTTCCGTATTATCTTTTCTTTTTTTAATCTTTGTAAGCTCTTTGGCCGGCTAGTCTCATGAAACTTTGATAATATGTGACCCTCCACAGGATTTTAATGCTAAAGGTGAAAGCACGCGCACGACACGCTTTCACTTTAAAACAAAAGAATTTATTTTAACACGCTTTAGCACGCTTGCAATCTTGCCTCATTAGCAATTTCTTTTGTTTCAGAGGACACGCTTGAGACAATTAACCGTGAGCAAGTCGAACAAAAGAGCGTGTTAAAGTTTTCAAACAAAAGCTCCGTGCGAAAAAGCACAACACGCTTTCAGTGTGCGCAAAAGCACGCAAGGCGTGTTATCTATAAGCTAAATAAATTTCCTCTACAAAAAGGAACCGCAAATGATTATCAACGGCACCCTTTTTTGGTAACTATAAGAAAGAAAAAGTTATACCTCAGCGATCGCAGCGATAGTATCTGATTGAAAAAACGTTGCCGCTTGAAAAGTATAAACAATGAACGGTGTGATCTACTGCATTTATGGGTAGAACTATATTAGCATTGCAAAATCAAAGTTCTTTCCAGAAATGGAAAGAACTTTAGCTCGATCTAAAGGGGTGACGGTCAAGCTACTCGAAAGTGATGTCGTTTGAAGTTATGTCGTCCAAAACCTGATAATATGAGTTTTGTCGCCCAAAATTCAAGAAAAGTCGCCGCAATCCTCCCTCATTCTACAGTGTTTTTAGTTTACAGATTCTTGTTTTTTTTCGTCCTGTGAAGAACGAGATATAGTACACGTTTACAGCGCTTGATTCGTCTTAGCATAGCGTAACGAGATATCTTCACATAAATTATGATTGATAGCGCTTCGTTCGTCAGGGGCACGTGACGGCGATTTCCTCCTAAATGCATCCTAGCATCCTAGGACAACTTCAGTCTTTTCGAAATTACAAGGGCTTCCTCATTATTTTCCCGAAAAATTTAGCTTCCAATTGAAAGTTTCAGGAAAGTGAGAATTTTATCGTATTTTCGGATCCGAAAATTTTAGGATTCCTTAATTCTCTACGAAAAATAGCTTAACTGGGGAATGAAATGGAAAAAATTAAACTTCAGAAAATCGTAAGGAATTTACTAGATAACCTTCGAAAATTGTACATGCATGGAACGGTCATCTAGAAATGTTTAGCCTTCC
This sequence comes from Porites evermanni, assembly GCA_942486025.1. Taxonomy (NCBI): domain Eukaryota; kingdom Metazoa; phylum Cnidaria; class Anthozoa; order Scleractinia; family Poritidae; genus Porites; species Porites evermanni. The sequence goes on along the minus strand of CALNXI010002315.1, from coordinate 50,412 downwards.
TCAACCTATAGAAAATTCTAGGCAGTTTTTGTTTCTCCGATTTAATTACCTTCGTTCGTCTCAGCATGGCTTAAAGAAATATATTAAACTAATTTATTCAACTTCATTTCTCTGTGCATTACTGCTAATAAATATTCCGGTGGCATAACTATAATTTTCAGGCGACATAACTTCAGTGCCTCGTATGCGATAGCAGGCCTCTTTGCGATTCCGGTCAAGCCGACAGCCGGAGGAATTGGTTTACACTGATCTCGCGTTTTTCCAGGCTAGACCACCTTTAAGTCGTGATTTTCAAATGGCCACGGTTACTATCAAATTCCAAAACAGTCTCAATTGGTATATTTGATTCACTTCGACCAGTCATCAATGCTGATTAAACCCGCTAAAAACCCAAGCCATTTTTATCATCTTGGCGGTTTTAGTAATCAAGCGTGTTCAGCGTGTCTTACCCAAATTGCACGCTAACCGTGCTATAATTCGCACACTTACCGTGACATATGGCACGCTACAAAAAAACAAAAGGTCTAGCGTGTTAAATTTGCCAAAACAAAGGCAAGTGTGTCCGTCTTTGTTTTTTCAATTTAATATACGCATATCCGTGATCTACGGCACGCTAAGCGTGTCGTGGAAGCGTGTCGTGCGCGTGCTTTCACCTTTAGCATCAAATTCCTGTGGAGGGTCACATATAGTAAGTAAGCCGATGAAACCGTAGTATATTTCTTTCATGATTGCCTGTTCGACGAACGAAAACCATCTGATTTTTATGAATTTTCCTAATGTGATTCACTGGCTAGTAAAGGAACCTAACCCACTTTATTCCGCGATGAAACGTGATAAAATGATGTGTACCAGTCCAGAGGATTATAACTGGAACAAGTCGTTCACATACATCGAATTTCTAAATCAAATATCGTGCCGGAGCGGTTAGCTAGGATGGTTTGGTGAACTAAATCCTTGTCCTTACTCCTGAATATTTCACTCGTTAGTCCGAGAATCTTGTCTATTATATACCCTGCGACCGATGCTCATTTCTTTACATTGGTGAGACTGGACGAAACCTCAGGAGTCGTTTCAGCGAACATCTACGAAGTATACGCAACAACACTCCTGGGTTTCCTGTGGCCCAACATTTCAACTCCACTGGCCAAAGTATTTCTTTTTGTCTAAGTGCGTGGTGTGGCGTTATGTGGTGGTACTAACATTTAACGAAAGTAGCGTTAGATGCGGTTGATTTTCCAACGGGGCAACGTTCAGCCTAAAGGACTAAATATCAATTTCAGTTTTACTTGAATTACGACATTACATAAATCTTGCGCGCGCTTCGATCATTTTTTTTTTCTATGGTATTGCGTAGTACCAGAAACCCCTTATGGGTTTCTGGTAGTACTGTACAACGGTTTTTTCACACTGAAGAAGGGTCATAAACCCAAAAAGTTTGTGTTTTAGAAAAAACATTTGACACTTACTGATATTTCTTTACCGAATATCACATCATCAGCTAATATTGCAATATGTTCGGACATAATGTCAGAGCACTTAATCGACTTAACTCTTGTCTTAGAAGATTCTTAACATCCCTGAGTTGAAAAGGTAAAACGCCATGATAAAAAGATAAACTTTGCATTCCAGTGAAAGACTCTCTATTTTGAGGAAACTCGAAAACGTCCTCGTAATTCGTCTTCCTATCCGGCGAAACGAAGCAGCTCTCTTCGTTAGGGAATTACTGGGCTCTACTTTCCATATATGGAAATTTATGTAACTGAAAGCACATGCTTTGAAACTAAAATGGCTGCCTGTTTCAACGATCTGAAAGATGAAGAAAGCTTTGTGAGACGACATGAAAACTTTCCGCGCTATTTTTTCGCCAGTTGAGTTTCAACAACAAGCAGAAGAAAAGGCATATTGTTCAAAAGTAAATTTAGTGGTGAATTGGGAGAAGCTGGGAGAGATGAAAGAAAATATCTTCACCATAGTGCAAACCATGAATGTCTACCTTTGAAGTCTGCTGTGAACCATAAACAACAAGATATTCTTTTTACTGAAAAAATGCGGGGGCTTAGCCAGCTTTTCGACTAGTTGTAGGCCTGGCTGACGTTCAATTCCACATAAAAAATCCTGAAAATTGCGTACATGATATAGTTCGCACTGACCTGCACTAACACTATGAGCTCTTAACTTTTAGCTCACCCCCAAAATGCATAAGTGGTAGAGTGATCAAACCAAAAATTTGATGACACGGGCCGGCTACGCCCCTGTCAGCGAGGCTTTTAAGAAAAATTCACGTTGTAAGACATGTGCAGCACTTTTGCCGGTTTTAGGTATATTTTCAATGAAACAAGGGCTAGCCACTGGTTCGTTACAAATTAAGCCGAGTGGCTCTGGGGACGAGAATGACTGTGCCCCTGATGAGGATGACAGACCTTCTGAGCAGACTATTTGACTTTTGAATTAAAATTGCCATCAGTCGATGTTCCTGTTTTCTTTAGTGAGCTCACTAGAACTAAATAGCATTGTGCCATAGCTATATTTCTAAGTTTGGTTTTTGTGTCATCGCTAAATGTCGCACTTAGTTAATGCTACGCGTTTACATTAAAAAATCTCAGGTATTTGTGGCTATTTCCCTCCCAACTGCATGTAGAACTACTTGTGTGGTCATTGAACTACTGGCGTGGTTATTGAACTGTTATGTGGTCACTGAGCTGATTGTCTTTTCTGAACTTTAATGCACGTAAAACACAAACAAACAAATCCAAAAAGAATTATGATCTCTTGTGTAAAGTAGACAAAACCAATGACAGTGGTGCATAAATAACCGTAAATAAAATCTCAGAATAATTAAATAGCGCTCTTTATTTCTTATATCAAAATGTTTTTCGTCCTCTAATTTGTACAGTTTTGTTTCCTGTTCCCTAAAAGTAGGCTCATGTTCCACGGTTCCCTTCGATATTTTGCCAATGTTCCCTTTTCCCCAAAACCCCACCTGGGAGACCCTCGTTACTTTTGCTTTCGCAGTAAACTCAGCTATGTGTTGTTATGTCTAGAAGACACTTCTTTTCCTTTTTGTTTTATTATGGATAAAAATCAGTGACTAAAAGGCCTCTTAGGCTTTTGAAGTGAATCATTACACGTTGTTTTACCATGTTTTGCTATTAGCAGCGTCCCACTGCCAAGAGTTTTTCTTGAGTATGATTTGGTAAACAGCAAATTTCATTAATCTCTAAACATATCTCCTAGCACGTAAAATAATTGTGATATAAATCGCTGATTGTAACTCAGTTCTACCGTGAAAATTAAAATGAAAAACATCATTAAAAGGCTACAATAAATTTTTGGTATAAAAACGTGCCGTTTTTTAAATTAACTCATAATCTCTTGATTTATGAAGACCAATAATAATAATTGAACAATGTATTAATTTTGATCGTTTGTAAAATCGACAGTTGTTGTTAAGTCAAACCATTACATACGTTCATGCAAACAACACCCATTTCAACCAGCTGATCGGGAAAACCAAATTGCAATTTCGACCGCCTTAACTGATTGCCAAAAACATTCGCTTCAAGTTTTTTTTTACGTTTCCTCCTGAACATAGAGCACTGAGAAAAGCCATTGCAATTTTTGATTGAGATTACTTTGGTTTTGAATTTGTCTACTAAACTCAAAGAAAAACCGCATTCTATTCAAAGAAAATAATACTTTTATTTGAAAGCATGCTTTCTTGGAGAAATAAATTGAAATACTACGTACGTGATCTCTGGATTTGAGAGACTTACACAGAGAACTTTTTTACCGTGTGTATTAGCGATTACTTTCTTCTTGTGGAACTTTATATACTCGGCTAGTTTTTTTTTATAATTACTGAATAGTCAACTGGTGTCAACACTTTCCGTAGTCACCTACCACAACCGACGAACATAGCTCACTTGCGTTTCGCAAATTAAAGTCACCGGTTTTGATTAAGCCTTGGAGAAAGCCCGCTGCAATTAGCCGCACAGATCACTTGGCCTTATAATTAAAAAGCATTAATAAAAATCGCTCTGATCTATACGTATTAAAAATGAAAATCCATTGAAATCACTGTATAATCATCGGCTATAAGAGAGTGAGAAGTCAAATGCAATTTCTCGAAGCAGCACGAAAGAAGAGTTTATGGAAAGCAGCCGACTGACCGGGGGGACTAAACCACGAGAGAAGAAAGAAGCTATGAACAACTCAAGCGAAGCCATCCAAGATGAATGTCTAGTCTACATCCTCTGGGGGGGAAAACTGAAAAACCCTTCCCTTGGTGCTCAAGTTGTCTTCGTTGTCAACATAATTATCAACGTCTTCACTTTTCCCTTCACCACCTTCTTGAACGCGTTGGTGATGTTCGCCGTGAAAACTAAACGACGACTGAGGGCTCACAAGTCACACATCATAATCGCTCTGTTAGCTACTACAGATTTTACAGTTGGCATTTTAATTCAGCCAGCCACAGTCGCCTGGTTAGTAGTGATCTTAATCAACTACAAGACTGAAATATGCCCATTTTTTTTCTTAAGACTCTTAATGGACAGTCTTCTTGATGTCTCACTAGCCCATGTTGCTATGATAAGCTTAGAGCGGTATATTGCCGTAAAACACCCTTTTGCGTATACTTTCGTTATTACCGAGATTAAGTTGCTGATCGCCTCTGCAATGGTATGGACATTTTCACTGATTATTCATATTTTATGGTACTATACCTTATACCTGAACTTGTTTCTCTCCATCACTAACGCATTTAAGTGTTTTTGCATCGTCGTCATAGTTTGGTGTAATGTTATAGTATATCGTGAAACCCTCAGGCATAAACAGCAAATTGCCAATCACCAGCTGGTAACACAAGAGATAAGAGAAAATTTTCTAAAAGATAAAAAAGCTTTTAAAGTAACAACCCGGATTGTGAAACTTTTATTCCTGTGTTACCTGCCAACAATTATAAGAGGGTCTCAATGGGGTTAACCGATAGGCGTAAAAGGGCCAAAGATTTAGCCGATAGCCGTAAAAATTGAAAAATTTTAACCGTTAGCCGTAAATAGGGTAAAAAAGAGTTAACCGTAAAAGAAAGTGTTCCCTGGATTTGCTACTTTTAAGAAAGGTACTAAAGTCACTTATGGTTGCGTTTTTTATTTCCCGGCTAGTGTGACTCCGTACGCACGTTAGGCGAAGCGCCTTTTAGGAGTTAACCAAGACCTAGGCCCCATTTCCGGCGCTCTCTCGGGGGACTATTTTTTTCCATAGCGAAAGTGTGGCTTCTTGCTGGGGATTAATATTTGCAATTTTCCGGAGGTCTTCCCCTCGAAACACTAGTGAAACAACAAGCACAGATGTCACTGTTTGTAAAACACGTTGCTGACAAACAACATTTCCCTGTTTTTCTCTGACGCTACGGTAGATATTGTCAAGCCTAGTCCCTGTACAGCGTCTTCCCACGCAATCTCGGTCAAGGCATTTCGGTGGCGAACTTGCTCGGACCAAGTGACCCGAAACGCATTAGCCGCGCGGAATAATGCGGTCTACGGACAAGGAAACAGCAGACAGTCGTTCCGTACAGTCCTTCGCTATTATTAAAAACACTGGACACGGGAATTTTGTTATTGGCCGTTCAGTTTCACACTAGAGCTAGAAATGGATCATCCGTCTGAGACTAGCCTGTGTACAGTTGCGTCCTCCCCNGGACATTTTCACTGATTATTCATATTTTATGGTACTATACCTTATACCTGAACTTGTTTCTCTCCATCACTAACGCATTTAAGTGTTTTTGCATCGTCGTCATAGTTTGGTGTAATGTTATAGTATATCGTGAAACCCTCAGGCATAAACAGCAAATTGCCAATCACCAGCTGGTAACACAAGAGATAAGAGAAAATTTTCTAAAAGATAAAAAAGCTTTTAAAGTAACAACCCGGATTGTGAAACTTTTATTCCTGTGTTACCTGCCAACAATTATAAGAGGGTCTCAATGGGGTTAACCGATAGGCGTAAAAGGGCCAAAGATTTAGCCGATAGCCGTAAAAATTGAAAAATTTTAACCGTTAGCCGTAAATAGGGTAAAAAAGAGTTAACCGTAAAAGAAAGTGTTCCCTGGATTTGCTACTTTTAAGAAAGGTACTAAAGTCACTTATGGTTGCGTTTTTTATTTCCCGGCTAGTGTGACTCCGTACGCACGTTAGGCGAAGCGCCTTTTAGGAGTTAACCAAGACCTAGGCCCCATTTCCGGCGCTCTCTCGGGGGACTATTTTTTTCCATAGCGAAAGTGTGGCTTCTTGCTGGGGATTAATATTTGCAATTTTCCGGAGGTCTTCCCCTCGAAACACTAGTGAAACAACAAGCACAGATGTCACTGTTTGTAAAACACGTTGCTGACAAACAACATTTCCCTGTTTTTCTCTGACGCTACGGTAGATATTGTCAAGCCTAGTCCCTGTACAGCGTCTTCCCACGCAATCTCGGTCAAGGCATTTCGGTGGCGAACTTGCTCGGACCAAGTGACCCGAAACGCATTAGCCGCGCGGAATAATGCGGTCTACGGACAAGGAAACAGCAGACAGTCGTTCCGTACAGTCCTTCGCTATTATTAAAAACACTGGACACGGGAATTTTGTTATTGGCCGTTCAGTTTCACACTAGAGCTAGAAATGGATCATCCGTCTGAGACTAGCCTGTGTACAGTTGCGTCCTCCCCACAGACACCCCTTCTCCGATTTTTTCTGAGGGGAGGGGGCGGCTGTACACAGGCTATCTGGAAAGGATAATCCCGTCGTCAAAAGTCAGGCGGATTTTTCATTCAAAATTACTGACTATTCCATTTTCAAATCAACACGTATTACCTATCTGACGCGAATCATCAAACGGATAACCCGTCTCACACGAATAATCCTTCTCTAGTGTGAAAACTGCCATTTCTCTCATAATGAATGTCGCGCCCCGGCCTTGAGTTGGGCGTTCGCGTGTCTGCTTTTGCTTTTTCACAAAGATTATTTTTAAATTGACTATTGACATTTCTATGTGTAAAATAATATCAAAAGTGGAATACTTTATAAAAAGTATGATCTATCAAATGTTAAAATTTTCAAAAGAAGAGCTTATTTCATGATCCCGAGATGATCCGAAGACCTTCACTCAAAAAATACAGATTAATTAATATTTAACTTTTTGAAACAAAAGAAGTTAATTTTTAACTTTTTCGTTAACAGTAACTGAAAAAAATTAACGGATAGCCGTAAAAGAGCCAAAATTTTAGCCGATAACCGTAAAAGCCACCACCCCATTGAGACCCTCTTATAAGTAGAATCATTTTAGAAAAGTACATCCCCGAGAACGGAATATCTTTAGACACCACATACACCGTCATCTTTTCTTACAGTTAGACTGTAGTTTTACTGAACTCTGTTATTAACCCGATTCTTTATTCTATCAAAATTCGAGAGTTTCGCGTTGCTTTTATCGAAATATTGTGTAAAACTGCTAATCTCGCTAAAGCCCAAGAAATTGAGATGAGATTCTTTAAATCGCCAAACGTTGTGGCCAGACTTGAAGCAGAGCATGCGCAAGGAGCTGAAGAACTCAACTGGTCAAGTCAAGAAACAGAGCAGCCGATTGGAAATTAAATAACAATTATATTCAGGAAAATCAATGTTCTTCAGCAGTGGCAATACGTTCTTAGTTACTTGACTTACTTAAAGAAAACCACGTGGTTAACATGACGTTAACATGTAATTAACCTGAGGAGGTAGCGCCGTAAAATGTATGTAATAAATCAGATGAATAGAAAGTAACTTGTAAATAATTCAGTTAAAAATTCTCTTGCCCTTTACCTATGTGATACTGAAATGTTCATAATAGCGAGGTATAAAAACAGAATATTAAAGTAATAAAAACGTTGAACGTTTGAGTCTATTTTGTCCATTTCAAATTTGTAAATTTAATTTGACTTTTAGTTCCCTTTACTTTAATTTTTACCGGCTTCATCAGTTTACATTTAAACTTTTGATTTAGGGTGATCTTTTATGGCCAGGCCTTAATCTCTCCTTCTCCCTTCGATGTTTGGAATTATTTCAAGTTGTTACGTTATACTTAGTTCTTGAAACAAACAAGGATCAGTTGTCATTTAAAAAATATAACTATCAAAATGAACTTAGAAAATCTTGTTCCTGCCAGTTAACCAATTCTTTGAAGTCAAAGTGGAGTTTAAAGGTGGAGGGTTTTGAAACCATAAGAGAGCAGCAAGAAAAAAATGATTTACCCTACGAGTAACCGAAGAGTATTGCTACAGGCTGGATAAAAAATCCGGAGGAGGGCAGGTGTATGCTGCGCATGTGGTCCTAGCTTGGAATTGATGGATCGTTTCCATTTTTGTCCCCAGAGCCCGTCGTTTCTTTTAGTCACGTGGCCTGAGGACACTTCTAGAATGCCGGTGGACATCCTTTTCTCTGAATACGTTTGAATAGTCCGTCCCTGAGTGCTGCTAACGAGTTAGAATGACTCGTTAACATCTATGAAAAAACAATGTTAAGATCTTTAAAGGCAGGTTGTGTTTTTCATAGCTTTCCTTCTGTATTTGGTGTGGTGAGATGATCTTACCTGTGGTTGGCCTGCTTGCTCTCACGCTCACCTTAGTAATTCGGGATAAATGCTTTTGGTCCCTGCGGTCCCCTCTGTTTTTACACAGGGTAGTTTAATATAGCTTGGTGATGTTTTTTTCTGCCGAAAGAGCAACATAAATGAATGAAGCCATTCCCCTCGTTTTTTGAACAGGTAAATCAGGTTAATATTTTAATGCATTTAATTGGTCAATGAAGTATTATATAATTTTATAACAGCTGGGGTACATAATAATCATTATAATCCTTCGACCACCAGAGTGGACGGGACATTCATAGAGATCTCCTCCCAAACACCGCGATTCGCCATTGCCCTACTCAGATCCATGGTAGTCCTGCTCGCCCTAGCAATCACTTCGGGGTACGTTAACTTACGTGACTGCACTCTACCCACTGGGTAGTATATTATTATATATATACGGAGATATACTCACTGAAAAGCTATGTCGTAAATTATTTTCATATGTCAATGAGTTCTAGGCAATCAGAGGAGCGAACGATGTTTTTGGCACGGAAGGGGAAGAACCATGTGTACATTTTATCGGAGACATTGTCTTCTGTTTATATTCAAATCTACCGGTCGTTTTACTCAAATTTATTCATTTTCATTCAGAACAAAACGGAAACATTAATTCCTGAATTACATCATATCCTTACCCTCATTATAATTTTTACCACACGTCTTTACTAGTATACTTTGTTTCTTTATCATTTCGAGGTGAGTAGCGGTAACTTTTAGCATTTTAGCATTTGAGAAAGATTTGACAAATCTGAAGCAAAAAGCTGACAAAAAGATGTCTGGGTATGTATATAATAAAGCGCTTTGTGCGGTATTTACGCACTTGTTGCCCATGCCTTTGCATCAGAAGTCTCACTCGTTCGGATTCAACAACTCGCTGCTTAATACCGTACTCGCACACTTTCCATGAAGTACTCTACATGTAAAATAGCGAGAAGTGTGACGTCACGTTACCATTGTATTCTGGATCTCTTCTTGACAGAGGCGGTCATTTGCATTGTCGAATGATGGAAGGAACCTATGGGTCATCCACGTAACCCAGTGCTCTACAGCGTTTAGGGACCTGGAGAAGATCTGATGAGTCAGAAAAACGTTTCTGAAGCTATCAACAGGAGCATTTCAATTTGCACTGAGAAAATTCTGTCTTTTGACCGACGACGATAACGAGAACGTGAACAGCTTGACAAGGCAAAAAAACGTCTTGCACGTGCATCACGCTTTTTTAATTGTACATTTCTTTGCCGTCACTGTACGACTACCACGTGAAAATGCCTAATTTCACGTTTTGTGGAGGACGCAAACAAGCAACGACAAAATTTCTTTCTCTTTCTGAACTTGGATATGGTTGAGAGAAATTCAGCTCCAGAAGAGTCTGTTTGCATTTGACAAAGTAAGCGTGAACCACGAATTAACCACGATAGAGACTTAAAAAACGCAAATTCACCTTTCAAGCGACGTTTTCGAGGCCGTCAGCCATCGTGGTATCAGTAAACTCCCTAATATTTAGGCAAGCGTGAATACCTTTTGTAGTAGATAATACCCTTAAATACGTTTCCATGATTTAGTTTCCGGGTAGACAGTATTTTGAAATAAGGAGTTTAAGTTTCCTGACTGCGTGCATTTCCAGACAAGCCGTAATCGAGTAAATAGCCGTCGTGTACGAACTCACGAAATTGAAAGAACCCAGGAGATGCTGTTCGCCGATTGGGCACCATAATACAAGGCAATTTTTGTGCCCAATCAGGAGCCAGCATTCGCTTGACCATTTGGAACAGTGGTCCGGTGAGAGTCGGTACCCAGGGGCTCTTCCACCTGTGCTTGAAAACTTTGGTCGCGCCTTTCCTCCCGGCCCGACTGACGGCCCCTGGGTCTCCGAGGATGGAGCAGGGCACGTGGTCTGGAAAAGATAATGGGTCACTTCTAGAATGCCCGGGTGATATCGCTATGCTCATGAAGGGTACTGGCCATACCGCGGAGTTGGTAGTATGTCCTTCAGTGCTGAAATTGGTATTGTTGACATCCATACCTCTGAATACGTTTGAATAGCCTGCATACAGACGTTGCTTTATTTTTCTTTTCGTTGTTTTGGAAAACATCGGCGTGCGCGAGAGCGAGCGCGGAGCGCGAGAAAGAAAAATAAGTAACGTCTATTTTCTTCTTCCCCCTTTGCGCTGGGGGTCAATAAATCCCACGCAGTTTATTTTTTATCACGCGCGCTCGACGGACTTTGAAGAGAAAATAGAGGGTCTGTGAACAGGCTAACGTTTGAATAGTCCGTCCCTGGGTGCTGCTGACTAGTTAGCATCTACATAGGCAAAACTAAACGAAGATTGCATGACCGGAAAAAGGAGCACTTCAAATCCATTATGAGTCGCAATCACTCATCTGCTATTGCCGACCATTCAAGTCAACTGGTCGTATTCTTATTCTACATTTAATTTCTGTTGTCATTCAACAGTTTATTTCTTCTGAAGATGTATGTTGGAACATACGAAACGTCAAGTTAAAGTCTCTCTTTTTTCTTTCCCGAAGTTTGTTTATATTTCCTTATGTGTATCTCCACAGTTCGCTTTTTGTTTCTTCTTAAGCTAAGATGGCCAAAAAACAAAAGTATCTACGATTTAGTTCGGCGTCTATGAAAAACTTGTTTAGTCTTTTATTATGAAGGCAGGTTGATACTCAGGCTACTCACAACTTTCTCCCTGTATTTGTCTTCCAGGTCTTCTCGTTTTCCAACATGGCGGAAAACGAGAAGACCCTGGCGAAAAGGCTGCGATCATTTTATTATTTTTTTGTACTGACCCTGTATTTTAGCCCTCAATAAATTTATCACATGGTCGTTTACGAGAGCCCATTCTCGCAAATGACCAACTCCGATCTAATCACAAACAGTTTCATATATGGGTTCCCGAGGTGGTCGCTCAGTACGGCTCCAGGGGCCCGTTTCTCGAAAGCCCCGGTAACGTTTCGGGCCCGAAATCAAATTTTCAAATCGAAGTATAAAGATTAAGAGCGCAAAACTATTGAAACCTTTACCTTGCATGTAAACAACAACAGCTTTACGGGCCCTTTAATAATCGGGACTTTCGAGAAACGGGCACCTGGTACGAGAGCTTTGACTCTATCAGCAAATAAAGTCAAAAAATTTATGTATATTTCGAATCTTCTTTCTCCTCTCGTCTCTAGGATCAGTTCGCTGTTGTTTCGCATGACGAATAAATTGCCGGACGCTTTTTTTCCCCTTCGAGCGGGGATTTTTCAAATTCACACCGATCTACATTTTTCCTCCAATCAAATTCAAACAAGTCAGATTTGTTAATTAAGCTACCGTTCAAAAGAGCCAATCAGAACAAACTCGAAAGCGGAAGTCTTTGTCAGCAATACACACCCGAACGAGGCTTACCCATGACGTCACGTCTCCTGTTCCTTGTAATTACGTCATGTGACAAAAATATGCATTGAATGGACGCGAGGGAGAAAACTTTCACTAAATTTTACTATTTTTGGATGTGGCTGCGATCAGTTTTTTTTTTTTTTCTACTGAGCCTGAATTTTAGCCCTCAATAAATTTATCACATGGTCGTTTACGAGAGCCCATTCTCGCAAATGACCAACTCAGATCTAATCACGAACAGTTTCATATATGGGTTCCCGAGGTGGTCGCTCAGTACGGCTCCTCGGGCCCGTTTCTCGAAAGCCCCGGTAACGTTTCGGGCCTGAAATCAAACTTTCAAATCGAAATATAAAGAATAAGAGCGCGGGTTCTGGCTAGCAAACTACTCCATTTTGTTTCCTTAACTGATAGTTTTGTCATGTTAGATGCAAAACTATTGAAACCTTTACCTTGCATGTAAACAACAAAAGCTTTACGGGCCCTTTAATTATCGGGACTTTCGAGAAACGGGCACCTGGTACGAGAGCTTTGACTCTATCAGCAAATAAAGTCAAAAAATTTATATATATTTCGAATCTTCTTTCTCCTCTCGTCTCTAGGATCAGTTCGCTGTTGTTTTGCATGACGAATAAATTGCCGGACGCTTTTTTTCCCCTTCGAGCGGGGATTTTTCAAATTTACGCCGATCTACATTTTTCCTCCAATCAAATTCAAACAAGTCAGATTTGTTAATTAAGCTACCATTCAAAAGAGCCAATCAGAACAAACTCGAAAGCGGAAGTCTTTGTCAGCAATCCACACCCGAACGAGGCTTACCCATGACGTCACGTCTCCTGTTCCTTGTAATTACGTCATGTGACAAAAATATGCATTGAATGGACGCGAGGGAGAAAACTTTCACTAAATTTTACTATTTTTGGATGGCAAATTTACATCTTTTTTGTCATTAAAAGATTCAGAAAGGCAAAAGTGAAACTTATGAATGGCCTGTTTGAATTTCTGGAAGTTTAAAGATATCTGAGGTCGGTAGAAGCAGTGGCTTTCGAAGGCTTTATGAAGAAAGACGGATTCAACATGTCGGATAGCGATGACAAACCGTTTGAATGTACGGCGGCAGGATGCGGGCAGGTAAGCATCTTCTTCTCGCTTCTAGTTCCTGTGAAGGGTTTCTTCCTGGGGGAGTTGGAGGCGACTGGTTTAATTTTAAAGCGATGTCGTCACCTGTAGTAGATTTTAAGCCTTACGTAAGCTTTCATTTAGCCAGCCAGCTAACTTTTCACCTCGCGTCCACAGAGATTCGCTAACAACGATCATTTAGAACGACACAAACAGAAACATCAACTTACACTGAAATTCGGCGCGCTCAAGGGAACAGATCTTTCTGTTGCAGGTAATGTTTGAATTTTCTTCATAATTCTTTTGGCGTTCTTGCGAAATCTCACGTTTTGGTCGCATCGACTACGTGAGACTTCGCATTGATACATGTAAATGAATTTGCGAGGCCTCTGTTTTATTGTTCTCCATTATAATAGAGCGTTCATTTTCCTCTGAAAATCTTGGTAACTTATTTTAAAACCGCATTGTTAAGTCGATAGCAGATACATTTGTAATTATCAGTTGACTAAATTTGGCATCCTATATTTTCCTTTTGTAATATCTTGAACCGTGTAAACAATGCATGCTTCATTCGTTTAACTTTGTGTTTTACAAATGCATTACGTGGTTTACTACAGTATTCTTTATTATACTTGTTACATTCTAATAAGTGGACATAGAGAACATGTTTCTAAAGCCACTTTAGAATATTGTCCTCACCTTAAGTAAAATTAAGTATTTTAAGTTTAGTCAGACTTCATCGAGTTATTTAAGCTTAAATCTGTATTTTTGTGACTACTTTTGTCAAGGTTACAAAAATTCATACATTTATCAGAGAATCTTGTCAACAGCATTTCCCATCAAATCAGGAAAAATGGGAAAAGCTGTGTCAAAGTCATAACCAATAGGAAGAAAGTTTTCAAGTGTCTATGAGCCGTTTATTTTGTCTAGGGGAGATAGGGATAGGGAAAGTTGCTGTTGAATATCTTTTACATGTGGGGGGTAGAGGGTTGTTACATGCCAAGCTGCTGTGTGTAAATGATTTTGCTGTTTGTACTGTTGCTATACAAAATATTTGTGTACTGAATATCTCCCTAAAGCTTTACATGTAAGTTTAGAGAAAGAAACCAAGCTCCTTATAAGCTTACAGTAACTAACTTGAAAAACCAGGCTGGTAAGATACTCTCTACATGTACAGCAGTATTAGATCTCAGGGTGGTTTCAATCAGGATTAAAAGGAAACTTTTAATATAAGTGGACTGTAAAGAAGAATATAGTCCATTAATCTGTGATTATAATGATGGAGAAATAATTATTAACCTGTCTGAGTGGGTAGGAAGTATTAAATTGTACCCCCAAAATATTGTGCAACCTGATTATTTATCATCTGTTTGATAACATATTTCTGTTATGACCTCAGAGCAAAGTAGGTCTACCTGGAATATGGTGACGAAATTTCTTGGTCTCTATCAGTGGCTTATGAATATCAGGAGATTTAATTTGTGAAATCCCATTTTGAGCAGTCACTTGAACTCTGTACAGCACAGCAACCACTTCTGAAAGCCACCTTGTTCTTTTGATTTTTAAGTTCTTATAAGTGACCAATTAGTTAGCATTTAAAGAAAGGCATCTACTTCTTGATCAAATTAAGGGGAATAAAGGGTATATAAGCACTCATGCATGGTTCATTGGCTGATACATATGCCAACTGAATCAAGCAAAAGGTAAAAGGGAAACTTCAGGTGATTGTAGTCCTGAATAGGACTGTGGTTGACAGTAACTGATGTTTCAACAACCTGTTTGGTAGTCATCTTTAGAATCAAAGTGAGTTGTATCATGTCAGTTGATGGTATTTAACTCNTGTTGCTATACAAAATATTTGTGTACTGAATATCTCCCTAAAGCTTTACATGTAAGTTTAGAGAAAGAAACCAAGCTCCTTATAAGCTTACAGTAACTAACTTGAAAAACCAGGCTGGTAAGATACTCTCTACATGTACAGCAGTATTAGATCTCAGGGTGGTTTCAATCAGGATAAAAAGGAAACTTTTAATATAAGTGGACTGTAAAGTAGAATATAGACCATTAATCTGTGATTATAATGATGGAAAAATAATTATTAACCTGTCTGAGTGGGTAGGAAGTATTAAATTGTACCCCCAAAATATTGTGCAACCTGATTATTTATCATCTGTTTGATAACATATTTCTGTTATGACCTCAGAGCAAAGTAGGTCTACCTGGAATATGGTGACGAAATTTCTTGGTCTCTATCAGTGGCTTATGAATATCAGGAGATTTAATTTGTGAAATCCCATTTTGAGCAGTCACTTGAACTCTGTACAGCACAGCAACCACTTCTGAAAGCCACCTTGTTCTTTTGATTTTTAAGTTCTTATAAGTGACCAATTAGTTAGCATTTAAAGAAAGGCATCTACTTCTTGATCAAATTAAGGGGAATAAAGGGTATATAAGCACTCATGCATGGTTCATTGGCTGATACATATGCCAACTGAATCAAGCAAAAGGTAAAAGGGAAACTTCAGGTGATTGTAGTCCTGAATAGGACTGTGGTTGACAGTAACTGATGTTTCAACAACCTGTTTGGTAGTCATCTTTAGAATCAAAGTGAGTTGTATCATGTCAGTTGATGGTATTTAACTCTGGTTATTGACCTTATTGGTCAATTAAGTTGTGATGTTATTGGTTATCACACAGTTTGTTGAAACATCAGTAATTAGTGTCAACAACAGTCCTATTCAGCACTATGTTCACCCGGATGATCATGCTCCACCTGCTTATGAGATGACTCCTTGCTTTAAACCTTTCACAGTTATAGAGAAACTATGTAGCATTTTTTAAACATTTCATTGGAAATTGGTGACAACTTATTAAGCCAAGGTTTTCTGCTAAAAGCTCTCGGTAGTGATGTCCTTGATAGGTATATGATGTGGTCCCTTATCAGAGCCAATTCTCCTTAACAACTGGCTCTAGTTGCCAGCCTTTGTCAGCAGTACTCTGTACATTTAAGTAATAATTTATTGACTCGTTTCTTTTTTTTTTCCAGATCAGACACCCACACCAACACGATTCTTAAGGAACTGTGAGGAGGAAGGCTTGTTTGTAGATTTAGACAATCCTTTTGATCAGGTGTGTCTTCTCTCCTTTTAGCCATTTACCCGAGCCCACCACTAAGTCAAACTTCTACATGTACAGAATTTGTACATGCACAGTTTTTACACAGTATAATATTATATGTAATGTTATCAATGATAATGTCTCTTAATGTGATTTTGCAGTGTGACTGCTGTTGCTGCAGCCACTAACAGCACAGGAAAAGACCAAACCACTATCAACCAGTATTACATGTATCAAAAAGAATTGTTAGCTTAAACTGCTTTAGTTTGAATTTGTTGTTTGCTATCTGCAGTCTACTTGGATAAGATAATGCTATTAATGTGAAAACTGTTCCATTTAATTGACATGTAATAATTGTACTTTATTTTATTTAAGGATTTCAAGAGAGCCACTGTACCTGAACAGGTAATAGAGAAGATATTACCAAAAACAATATTATGCCATTCATTCCTAATGATGATCACACAAACAGAAAGAACAGAGAAAAAAAATATATATTTTTTTAATTTTCTTTGGTAAAATCCTAAAAAAGAAGATGGTACCATGCTAAGGATCTACCAGAGAGGTTTAATTTGAATGGTAACATTATTCACCATTTTTCCATTGACCACAATGTACCTTGTTTACCCCTACCTCCCAAATTTTGGTTATGCATATATATTTTTTGGTTGGGTGGGGGAGAACAAGGTGCATTATAGTTTGTGTGAAAATAGTGAATAGAATTTTTCCACAGATTTTAGAATAGGAGTGAGAAATAATATCTTCATACAGTGGAAACTCTCCCAATGGACACTCTTGTAAGCGGACAGCTCTACTTGCGGGCACCTTCTCAAAACCCTGTTTTTCTCAACCCTCATACAAAGTCTATATTTTTATGGACACCTTTTTGGCATCTTGAGGGTGTCCACTCACAAGAGCTTCAAATGTAACATAATAAGGAGTGAAAGAGTTATTACTTAAAATAATAACTACAATGTACTTACATCTCAGTTCACAAGCGAGTATTGCAGAGAAGAGGAACACCCATAGTGTAAACCAGAAGAGAAAATTTTTGAGGGAAAAATAATAAGATCGTTCATGTACTTTCAAACAGGAAACTTTCACCACAGTGAAAAACAAACTCAGGATCTTTAGATTACTGGTAGATTTAGCCTCCTACACCAGTCCGGAATATCCCTAAATTTAAGGACAGGGCCAACTGGTCATGCGACACTTTTCAACCAATGAGAAGGCGCGCTTGTGTTTATCAACAAACAAATCAAAACATCGCCCCAGTGATCAAAAATTTTCAAAACAACGGACGGAGTCGGACAGAATCAGTCATCGTTTCGGGGCTCTCAGGCATATTTTTAAGACTTTTCATGAGGCATACACAATTTTTTTAAGTGGACAGCGTATCGGAAGCCATATTGGAAGTGTCTCGTGAAATATTCAGCACATTTTGTGGCTTATTTCTTCTTTTATCTTTTAAACAACGCGATGTATAGGCGAGATTTTAGTCGGTTTTCAAGGTAGGTGAACAAGTATCTATTATTTTTTCGATTCACAGATTTTTTACGAAGTTCTAGATATTTTTCCTCGATTGTCATATCGATTAACTTTTGTCATGTTGAATGTGGAGATGGTAGACAACCTAGAATTTTGGTAGACAATTTTTGAATTCCGAGGTCCAAAAAACGTACGTTTTCCACTCCCGGGTTTCTCACAGAGCCGTGTTATTACTTTTTTTCGCATTAGTACGAGCCTTTGCCTTTTTTCTTTTCAAGGCCAAAACAACTTTATAAGTCTTATGGATCTGATGGATATTCACGTCTAACATCTCGCCTCACTTTGCCGAATTTGCGGAGATGAAATTGAAGATCATAAGCGCAAGGTAGATACTAACCGCTTTGTTTCTGAAATTCACTAATCTAGAAAGATTTAATGTTGTTGGATTCTCCAAATGTTCATCCACCGTTAAAAAACAATCAAAGAAACAAGGCAAATCTCAATTATAAATGATGTATTTCGCAACTCATTGAACATGCAATGATTATCTGGGATAAAATTAAAACATGCAGGTACTACAGCAAGAAAAGAAAGCACCAGATGCGTGAAGTAAACGCGAAACAACACAAAAAAACAAACAAGAAAAGTTAATAAATTTGAACTACTTTCTATTCTTGTTATGATGACTGGTACTTTGATTCTTGTCCTTTAGAAGTTAATGGGTAGTGCAATCCTGTTTTGTACGATCTCAACAAATTTTCACACTCTCTTTAAGGCTATTTTTACACGGGACCAGTTTGCTTCTATCAAAAATCTTGCAAGCCATGCATGCCAGTGAAACCACGACCTCTGCAATCGGTCCGGAATCAATTCGAACACCCCAATGATTCCTTGCAATGATTAATGCTCTTATTCTATTACATGAAATGTTTTCTTTGAAATATTAAATGTGAAACCTAGACGAGTACTGAAAGCTCATCTTTAATTCTGTCTGACTCCGTCCGTTGTTTTGAAAATTTTTGATCACTGGGGCGATGTTTTGATTTGTTTGTTGATAAACACAAGCGCGCCTTCTCATTGGTTGAAAAGTGTCGCGTGACCAGTTGGCCCTGTCCTTAAATTTAGGGATATTCCGGACTGTACACAGTCCTCCACAACAAACATTGTTTTATTGGAGTAGGGAATTTTGTGACAAACAAAAAGAAATTCTGCATAGAAAGTAAACAAAAACTGACACTGCAACACGTGTCAGTGCAATAAATTTGCATTCCAAGTTGTGATGTCAATAACTCAAACTCCTCATGACGTGAATTTTTGGCATTTTGCCTTGACTTTTCAAGTTATTGGGAGTCAACTTTAGGAGTGAAGAATTTGTTAACAACTAAGTCAAAGTAGGAGTCACATTGAGTTACCGTTAATTGATTTTTATTAAATTATTTTCCATTGTAATTCACAGCCTCCAAACCCTTCAAGTGCTCACACAACAACTGAACTACCTTCAACTCAGAGCTCACCCCCAAACAGTGCAACTCCATTACCAAGTGTTATAGTCATCGACGAATCTCAATCTAAGACTCTACTACCACCTCCTGCACCTCCGTCTCCCCATATTGTAACTACAGAAACCAAAAAAGCTTCAGCCATCTCAGCTCCAGTATCTGTTCTTGTCAGAGTACCCCCGCACATCCCGCTAGCAATACCTGCCTCCATTGCAGCACCTGATGCTCAGGTGCCATCAGCGCTTCCAGTGCCTACTCACATCCCTAGTCGTGTGATTTCATCATCCAGCAGCTCAATGCCAATCCCGTCCATCCCCACTCCTGCCATTGTGGTCAGCCCGAGTGCTAGTAGTCCTCCTTCGTTCATGGGAAGTGCTAAACAGGTTTGTTTTAAAACGGAGAATCAATGAATCAATCAATAACTTTATTTATTGTACATTGTACTCATGAGGTGTCTTCTCATTGGCTAGGAGCATACAGCTACTGAAGTTTTGGAAATCAGCACAACCTACAGATTAGTTAGTTGTCTGCTACCAGATAATTGACTAATCTGTAGGTTGCACGCGCGATGCATGATTTCTAATAGCAATATCGATTTCAGGTTCCTTGCTGTATGTTGTTATTTTCTTCAAAACAATGTATAATAAAACAATTGTTAGAGTCGGTTTTAGTGATACCCTAAATAATCAAGGTCTCGGTAAGTGTTATCAGCCTTGGCTCGGAATTAACTACGTTCCCCTCGTGGGGTTGCTTCTAAAGCATGTTGTTTTACATGATTGATCTTTAAACCAAAAACCCTTGGTGTGTTTGAACAAAAATAATGTGCTTTGCAAATTCACATCTGTTTGGAAAACAATACTTGTGAGCAAATGGTGTTATGTCATCACTTCTTCAAAATGTTGAGAAGATTCTGCCCTCCTTCATGCCAATCCGAAAAGTGTTGTAGTAAGTCTTTATATATGTAGTTAGCAACATCCATGTTAGGTTAAACAAGAGTTTCCTTTGTAGGAAACAGGGGAAATTCTGCTGCTAGGTTGAATACTGATTTACCCTGAGATAAAATATTACCAATGCTATTAACTTTATACAACTGCACGTGGTATAGACGTAATAAATTGGCACAATTTTCCATTGTCAGCCCCCTTTTAGACTCATGGGCATTGTCATAAAATGCATTGAACTCAAGTGGAACCACATGGTTTTGGCGGGTTTCTTCGCTAAGTTGTGAATAGTAATAGATTATTTTGATAGCACCATTTCTACAGTGTGTGTGTTACTTTACATAGGATGTATATTTAACAATTATTCCTCGAGCCGGAATGGGCTCTGAGTCAATAGCCCATGGCGCCGAAGGCCGAATGGGCTATTGACTCAGAGGCCATGAGGGCAGGGAAGGAATAATTATTATTCCTCTCTCCCTCCTCTCGCCTATTGTTTTAGTAAAATCCAACTAGTTGGTCAAAAATATCGAGACAGAACAACTTTAACTAGCGAAACGCGATTCAGTCGCCATTGTTTTGGTTTTCAAAGCCGGCGCTTTTCGCTACTAGTGGGCTATAACATATAGCCTAGTAGTAGCTAAACCAATCAGAATGCAGCATTGATTATAAGCCAATAGTTGGATTTTACTATAATTTATTGTACAGGACAGTAGAAAACTTTGGACAATGTTTTGATTTGTTTTGTTTTGTTTTTTTATTTTACAATGGCATTGATTTTTTGAATGTCTTATTTCAGCAAATTTTTTTTTGGAGAATCATGGGCATGTCAATACATGAAGTCCCTGGTCATAAAGATTTAGAGGCCAAATGGTCTAATTTCCTCTTGTTGATTTTTTCAGCGTCTCAAGGAGCAACTCAAACTCCACCAACAGCAACAAGCTGCCAATTCCAGCAATATAATTCATCGTGCCATGACAGAAGCTGTTGACATGGTAACATCACAGCATAATGGTATACCAAGTCCAGGAAGCCACATGAACCATTCACACCACCCAACTACTATAGTCGCTAATAGCAACATGAGTGTACAAGACAGCAAGAGGGGGACAGGGGCCTCGTAAGTACACTGCCTTCCACTTCCATGCAAGTTCACTTCTGTAGGACTATAAGCTATGTTCAAACTGAGCCACCATGAAAAGCAAACCCAATAGGGCTTCTGTTACACACAAGAACGGTTTGTTTGGCATGATTTCTGTGATGAAGCAAAGCTGAGTGTCTTCAAACTGTCTTACCCTCACCCGTTAAGAGCAAGGCTTTGCTCCCATAAAAGTTGAAGTTGAACCTATAAAATCTAGCTTTCCCAGTATAATGTATAATTTCTATGAAAAAAAAAACACTAAGATTTTTTAGTTGCCTGGGAGCAAAAGTTAGGTGCTAGGGGTCACCTGGTGCTGCTAGAGCACAAATGTATAATTTCAATAAATTGGTAGGAGCCCAAGTCACTGCCTGGAAAGGAAATGAAATGAAATTGAGCGTGCCCAGTATTCGAGTTTACATGTCAAATTTCAACCAGTAGGAACATGAGTTTTTGATTTCACTTAAGTTATTTTGATCCATCGATGGTGATGACGTTGATAAATTTTATTTTGGTCCATTGATGGTGATGACGTCCACTTCTTGTCCTGTGACATTTCCAGTCTACACCTTCTGGTTCATCAATAGGGGTGATGTCACTAAATCGAAATTGGTCAGGTGTTCATGAAATTATTTTATAATTGGCTCATTAACTAATAGTTAGTAAAAGCCCTGAACAGCCATCCTCTGCTACTGCAGAAACTAGACATTACTTGCAGCCGCAAAGCCATGGGTTTTGCAGGCTCTGCTAGAGTACAGCCCTCCCTGATTTGCGGCTGTTAGTTCTTTTATTCTTCTCTCTTTCTCAGACTAGTCAAGTCATTGTTCACTTGTTAAAACACATTCTGGCATCTTTTATTAGAAAACGTCCACGAAGAACTCAAGATGAGTTGGACCCTGATGAGAGAAGAAAGCGTTTTCTTGAGAGAAATCGGTGAGTAGACACAAAAATTAGCGTATTTTTGTAGAGTGCTACATGTACTTTCTTGACTACTCTACGCATCAACATTATAAGTGGCAACAACCTTCACAGCTTTGCAAAATATTGGCTATTCCTGTGTTACCTTGTCTTTCAGAGCTGCAGCCACTAGGTGTAGAGAAAAAAGGAAAATTTGGGTGCAGCAACTGGAGAAAAAAGCTGACGACCTTACTAACACAAATGCCCATCTTCAGGTAGGCATGCCTAGTACACTGTACATGTAACATGAGTACATGTATAATTTATGGTAGCTTATAATATCAGCTTCCCTGCGAGGTGAGGTCATTGTTGTTTTAGTTCTCTAACCTGGAACTCTAAGGAGCTTAACATTGTCCTCCCTTTAAAGAGGCAGTGTGGCCAAATGGTTAGAGTGCTGGACTTGCAATTCAGAGGCCCTGAGTTCAAGTCGCGCTGTGACCGCTATCTGGATTTGTTCTCAGTAGTCTCGAGTTCAAATACTCTGCCACACTTGAAAATAGCCAGCTGATTTGCCCTCAGCCAGCTGGGGTTCTTAACCCTGTAATGTTTGAGTTAGGTTATTATTTTGTTTCATGCATTTGCTTGGCCCCCAAAATACTGCTAAAAATACTGTGGAGGGTAAATAATGAAATTATTATTTTTACTATTATTATTATTATTATTATTATTATTATTATTATTATTATTAAAACAACTTGCACCGAATACTTATAATCCCAGTGGGCCAGCCATCCTACTCAGGAGCCTGGAATTACTGCTGAAGCGATTTGCACAAGTCTTGATAAGCCACTAATGTCTGATTTTCAGTCCAGTCAAACTCTTGGAATTATAAAAATACACAAGTGGTTTCTGCGTTATGATGATCGATAGATTTTGTGCATGGCCCCAGCCTGGCCAGCAAGATATAGTCATGCAAGCTGTATGCTACAACTTTTCAGCTTTTAATTACATGTGATATACAAATAAATATTCTTTTTCAATTTGATTTACTCTTGTCATCTCTTTTACCAGCCTCTACTTTGACTTGTGATTCTACGTTTTCATTTTAATTTGTTCTGACTCTTACACTTTTTGTACTTTTCTTGCCAGAGTGAAATAGCTCTTTTAAGAACAGAAGTTGCACAGCTGAAATCACTTCTTTTGGCACACAAGGACTGTCCAGTCACAATAGCACAACAGCGAAACTCGCAGTTGTTGAGTAAGTGCACATACATGTATTTAAGTATTATTGAAAACCCTTGTACGTAAAGTGTTTTTTTTTTTCAGATTCAATGTAAAATGGTTTAAGGTGGCTGAACACAGTTTTGCAGGCGGTCAGCGGTAACTCGTGTGATGGCGCGTGTTTTAAATTAGACAAACAAACATGGCGGCAAGAAAAAGAATTGGTTCACAGATGACAATTTCTCAAAATCTACTCATTAAAATTTTGTGATATTTTGCAGAATTTTTACTTTTATCGTACTTTCAATAACCAGAACTTTAAAATGGAAGTTTGATGAATTTTGTGACACATTCAATAATATTACAGTACAATCATATTATTGTTTATCTAAAAACCCATCTGTTAAAATTTGGTCAAATAAGTTTCAAATGGTAATGATTAATTATAGTAAGCTGTGTGCAAGTTTATAGGAAAACCTTATGAGCAAATTTTATGTAAACTGGGCAAAAGTGAAATGTTGAGGTTGCATTCAATCGTTCATGTTGCCATGGAAACTATGAAAACGTCACATTTTACCTGTCAGTCAAAATCTTTCATCAGGATATTATTAACTTACCAAGTTTCAGCTTGTGAGCTGCAACCTTTCTCTTGCCATGATTTGGCAAATGACATAATTATACTCACAAACTGCCAAAACTGTGTTCAGTCACCTTAACCACCCTCCCCACCCCATCCCCCTGGATACTAGAGTAAGGCTTTTTTGCTTTCCTTGAAATAGTTAGGCTTCAGAAAGCAATCTGCCGTCCCTTCCTATTAAAATTTTAAGCAGTTTTCCACAGGGACAGTTTGGATTGCTCTGTGAGATGAGTACAAGTATATATTACAGGTTAAATTTATTTAAAAAATCACGGATTATTACGGATGGTTGGTTCTTAGTTATCTTAAATTTTAGCCCTAAGAAGCAAAGGTAATTGATAATCAATGCTAGTTTAGAAAAAAAAGAGCCTTAAATCACATTTGACCGGTAACAATCCTCGACTATCAGAGTAATAATACATTGTACACAAACAAGTCACTGTAGTGCCTGATCCAAGTGTAAATTACTACTCTTATTCTCCGTCTTTACTCTTTGTAATGCACAGATCACCAAGTCACAGAACAAACCAATGGAGTTATAACAAGCAATTCTCATGGGGAGCCCGCCTCAGCCGAAGATGTTGCTACCAGTGCTCTCACACAAATGGCGCATCGAGCCACCTTAGAACTAGAAAATCTTGCTGCTACTACAATGTCAAGTGTTTCAAGCTCACAGGGTGTGACAACAAACAGTAACCCCATAGGGGTTTAGTGAGGTGCAAATTATACATAGTTAGATTGTGTTATGTTCAGCACATTTTGTTGTGTGCTTACGTGAAGTAAAAAGTGATCTTACCAGCCACTACAAATGTTTAATATTTATGAAGAGTTCAAAGATGTCTTGATGTTGGTCGACAGTGCATATACCCTACAGAGAAGGTTTTATTTCAGTGATGCAACAATGATTATATTATTTCCTGCGTTTTATCATTCATTCGTTTTCTTACCAACAGAGTGTAGTTATACATTTTATCATTTTGTTAGCTAATAACAAGGAGTTCACGCAACCTGGACAACAACAGCAGTGAACAAAACGTCACTTTCAAACTCCATCGCGATTATTCCAACCCTTTTTGCTTGTCAGATGTAGGCAAATGGTCATCTGATAGACACCTCATTTAAGAAGAATCAGAAAAGAAGAAAAATTCGTCATCGTTCGTTTACGTCTTCCATAAAACGTGAAGTTAGGCCATTTTTACGTCGTAGTCATGCTGCGACCGCAAAGAAATGTACCAAAAAGTGTGATGCACGTGCAAAGGTGTTGTTTTTCTCAGAAAATCCTCTTCTTACGTTGACGTCCCGTTGTCGCCCGTCTTCGTGGTTGCGTTAACTCTCTTATGCCAAGTTCTTATCATCTACCCTTCATTGCCCGGGTTGGCTGTAAAAAAAATATATCAAACCTGGTCTGCTGTAGTATTTTACTACACTGGAACATATTTATGTTGATTACTTTCGTTATTTTCACGAACCACGTTGCCAAAGTTTTATATTAATTTTGCATTGATGATGGGTGTTGTGCGGGCCACTTGATACTTGCAGATTTTTTTTTACCAGCCGCTGTACTGACTAGTTGAATATTCTTTCATAACTGATAATCGTTCGTATCAATATGTAAATTCTCCTTATTTCCCGTGCGACAAATTCAGTCCTTTATTCTCATGAATTCTCCTTACTACAATATGTTTGTTGATATTAGCGGTATTTGGCAAGTAATTATTAGGCTCATTTTAAGGAGAATCTGTATGTTGACATTGAGACGGAATGTGTTCAGCTGTGATTTGCGTATCTTTCTACTCTCCTCTAGTTTTACTTCCAACAGACGAAAGAAAAAATGAAAGTTTATGAAAAAAATATAACGAAGAACAGTGTCTTGTCTAGCTATTGTTTAAAATAGATTCTGTTATCGCCATTGGTTGATTTCGTATTGGTGTGCAGTTATTTATTTTAGGTAAAACTACTATTGTGTTTATCTATGTGGCTATAGTTTTGACATTTAATGCTAGCTAGTGGCCAATAACAACTAAGATATTAAGAACAAATGGTAATTTAAGGTGCTTTTGACTGGTCGTATCCTTCAAGAGCTGTATTGAAGAATACCTGGCAACTTCATGTTGTTTGCCTTGGCCTTGATTGTTCCAAACTTTTCATTCATGCAAACAATGTGCTCATGAGCGCATGGGTAAATCATAAGTGTCAAACATCGAGTCTGTTGGGTTCCTATTGAAGAGAGTCAGAGTCGCGTTTACGGCCAACTGGAGATGAAGTTGAGAGTTTTGAAATTAGAACGCGAGCAGATAAAAACACTATAAGACAATCCTTATGGATGAAACTAACGTGAAACTACATTGTACTAACTTTTTGTAGAAGTAAAGACCAATCTAAAACATGTAAACGGAAAACTTGGTCACGGCACAAATTCACGTTTGCCGTAAACTTGGCTCTAATAGACTGATTAAGATTCACGTTTACGGCATGCGGCAAACGGCAAACGGTAAAAGTCAGTTGAGATTTTTCTCGGAACAGAAAATAAGCAGATAAAAACAGTCCAGAACGATTCTTATGGATAAAACTGGCATAAAACTACTTACTTTTTGTGTAAAAGTAATAAACAGTAAACGAAAAATAAGGGAAAAGCTTGGTCACCTGGTACAAATTCACGTTTGCCGTTTGGCGTAAATGTGAATCTTAATCTCTCTAATAACACGCGTCATAACGGGCAGTTTCTAGGGATAAGTCCACAATTATTTATTTTTCTATCGAACTTCGACCAATCGGACTTGCCCAAAACAAGGTTACGTTTGTCAAAATCAGGTTTTGGAACAAAATGTATTGAATCTTTCTTGGAAAGCTACTGAAAGTATTGTATTTGACAAGCTAAGAATTAAGGTTATAAAATAACTGCTTTTGCGCGTAATGTTTTCTAGTTAGGGCAACTGTTTCTGTTGTAATATATTGAGTATTGTAAATAATTATCCAGACCAACTGAAGCAAGTGTACAACAATTTATACTTGCACACAGAGAAAAAAAAATGCCTTTAACATAGCAATACGCTTGTGTTGTGTGTTAATAAAGCGTAGATTCTCGTAATTGTTTAGTTTTATTTGTATTAGAAACCTTTAGACCGAAGGGGGGGGGGGGGGGGGGGTAAAAATTTACCAAAACAAAAAAAAAAAATTAAAAAAATTTAAATATTAAACAAAAAAAAAAAAAAATTCATTTTAGAAAAAATGCTGTTTTTTGTGGTGTTAAAAAAAGTTTAGTTTTTTTGTTTTTTTTTTTTTTTTTTTTTAGAAGAACCTTAGGGGGGGGGGGGGGGGGGGGGGCGGTACTTGAGGAATTTTTTGGGTGGTGATGTGCCCCTGGGACCCTGGAACCCTTAGACTTAATACCAGCACTAGTTCAGTTCAAACCCCTTATCCTATAGTAGCCTTTAGGCTGAGTTACGTAAATTTAAACATGCCGATTTGATTTTTTTATATTTTTGAGTGGCAATTCCTACACTAAAATCTTCAACCAATGGATCAGTTTTCTAGAAAATGATACCCTATTCTAGACCCCAAACTCTTTGATTTATTTACCCTATCCCAAAGTTAACTGCTTGAAAGCCATACCCCTCACAGCGGCACATACCTATATAGCCCATATAAAGCAGTACTCCCTCCCTTTCCCCCCGAGGAGCCTTTAGATTCCAGGACGAGAACGGCTATGAGAGCCAGATTTCGTACAATGGAAACTCTCGTGAGTGGACAACCTCGGGACGCGAACAGGGTGTCCGTAGCTTTAGCTGGCCGCTTACAGGAATGTAAAAGCACAGAGTTTGTATGGAAGTTTAGAAAAACCGGAAGTAGAGCTGTCCTAGAGTGTCTGTTATAAGAGCTTCCACTGTTTTCTCAAAATCGACATTCCAGGAAGCTTCATTGTGGTTTTTTCACCAGAAAAGTTAGCACGGTTATTTTTTTTGAAGGAGGTTAAGCCCTCCCCTGAGTGCAAAATGATAAATCTTGTTTCCGTCGCTACGACATTCTCGCTAACACCCCTAGTAGAATGACGAAGGCTATCAAGTTTTCCCGCCAAAATGACGCTGGTCTATGCGCGCGCACCTCTTAGTATTGAGAAAATCTCGTACTCGTAGTTGTCCTCGTCTCAGAATCTAAATGGTCTGTGACCTCTGGGACTATTCGAATTAGGGGTCGCAGACTATGATTTGCACGAATCATAATGCTCTGAAAGCATCCGAAAAGTCGCGCACTTACATACCCGGCGACCTAGAGGAGGCTTCCTTTGAGGAAGAGGTTTGCGCAATACTCGCCACTTGTTCAAGTTGTGAAAGTCGTGTTGTGTTTGTTTCAACTTGTACGGGTGGTAAAGTGATGAGATCATACGATTGCTACTAGTGGTGTATGGGTGATATTTCAGTGTGATAATATGAAGTATCGCGTAGTTAAACTGCATCTCATTTGCACGTGCAATTGATGAACTCGCTTTTCATTAGAGACTTTTGACAAAGTTGTCGTGAGGGGAACCCATCAATGCAAGTGGTAGGAACTGTACGAGTAGTGCAACTGTTGAAATGGCATCTCATTTGAGACACTTAGAATGTGTGTTAAAGATAGTAACCAAGGAGCTCAGGGGATCGAGGGCTTGCATGTTTCCCATAACACCACCCGAGCTACGTAAGAGCGGCAAGGACCGCTCCGCCAAGACAAGGATGGCAATTGAATCCCAAAATATAAATACAGTCAACTCAGGCAGCCGTCAACTCATTTTATTGCGGACACTGTGGGGACCTTGAGTCAGTGTCCTCATCAGCGAGAGTCCGTAATATCGGGAGTTTATTTCAGTCAAACATTATTTTTGCCGGGATTTGGCAGTTGTCAGTATTATCGGGGTGTCCGTTATAGCGGGGTGTCCGCAAAGTGAGAGTTGATTGTAATAAGAGAATGGTCAGCTACTAAAAGTTCTTTTAAACCAGCTTTATTTTATCCAACTACTGAACTTTATTCTCATGCAGAACAGACAATTATCTCTCATGGCGGCGATGGTTAAATAACAATAGTGCTGATTATCTCGAAAAGATCTAAAATTGAACTTGATTCTAGTAGGTGCAGTCAAACCGCCTGGACATCATCATAGAAGTACATAGCTAAGAGTATCATCAAAAGCCGATATAGTTGAACCCCAGTGTGCGACCACCTAAAAATATTCCCAGTCAAATCCTTACAGTTGGAACCTCTCGTAAACGACCATTTCCTAAGTGACCGCAAACACTTTTAAAGGCTGACGGTTTAATGATTTTGAATTGTTTTTAACTTCTTTTAAGGGACCGCTTGACACATTGTCTGATTTTTATGATCGCTGTGTGCATTGTGCTTCTTAGAATATACGAAGAATTTATGAAACTGCACATATCGTAACTTAGAAACTACATGCAGTGAATTGTCTTAAAAAATGATGTAAATGAGATCTGTCCTCTTCCCGGAAGAGACCCTTGTTAGAGGTTCAATTTTCGTAAGCGACCACCAAATATCCACATTTTGGGTGGTGGGTTATACGGTAGGTTCAACTGTATAAAAAAAGATATAAAAGACAAACTGTACAAACCACACTAACTAACCACACTAACTTGCCAAGTCTTGCTAAGAGGGCTTAGATTCACGAAACCAGCAAACACAGACAATCAATTGTCAACTCATTTTATTGCGGACACTGTGGGGACCTTGAGTCAGTGTCCTCATCAGCGAGAGTCCGTAATATCGGGAGTTTATTTCAGTCAAACATTATTTTTGCCGGGATTTGGCTGTTGTCAGTATTATCGGGGTGTCCGTTATAGCGGGGTGTCCGCAAAGCGAGAGTTGATTGTAATAAGAGAATGGTCAATTACTGAAAATTCTTTGAAACAAGCTTTATTTGATCCAACTACTGAACTTTATTCTTATGCAGAACAGACAATTATCTCTCATGGCGGCGATGTTTAAATAACAATAGTGCTGATTATCTCGAAAAGATCTAAAATTGAACTTGATTCTAGTAGGTGCAGTCAAACCGCCTGGACATCATCGTAGAAGTACATAGCTAAGAGTATCATCAAAAGCCGATATAGTTGAACCCCAGTGTGCGACCACCTAAAAATATTCCCAGTCAAATCCTTACAGTTGGAACCTCTCGTAAACGACCACTTCCTAAGTGACCGCAAACACTTTTAAAGGCTGACGGTTTAATGATTTTGAATTGTTTTTAACTTCTTTTAAGGGACCGCTTGACACATTGTCTGATTTTTATGATCGCTGTTTGCATTGTGCTTCTTAGAATATACGAAGAATTTATGAAACTGCACATATCGTAACTTAGAAACTACATGCAGTGAATTGTCTTACAAAATGATGTAGATGAGATCTGTCCTCTTCCCGGAAGAGACCCTTGTTAGAGGTTCAATTTTCGTAAGCGACCACCAAATATCCACATTTTGGGTGGTGGCTTATACGGGAGGTTCAACTGTATAAAAAAAGATATAAAAGACAAACTGTACAAACCACACTAACTAACCACACTAACTTGCCAAGTCTTGCTAAGAGGGCTTAGATTCACGAAACCAGCAAACACAGACAATCAATAGGCCACTTTCATTGTTACAGTTATTGACTTCTCACGTTCTCAGTGGGCTGTTAGACTATGTGAGTCGAGAGCCATGTCATATGAGGAACCTACGGAACCAGGTGCCCATAACGGAACCCAATTTGTTAATCTCTCCGTTCTTGCGTGCGAAAATTCGCCAAAAATGGACATTAAATTTTAATATTATAAATGTTATCATATGTTGGCTTAAGTTAGCTCTTGTTTGATTGATCGCACCCTCGATCGCCTGCTGAATACCAATCTAATGTTTTTAAGTGTTTTGTAGCAGTTTTACAGAAGTTTCACTTTGTTAACTATTAAATTCTAATTTGCTTAAAATCAAAATCAAAATTCAGAACTCAGTCCGTAATAGTCGACTATAGCGAATTTTCTTTTAAAGAATAGCTTTTTACCGATGTGCATACATCACTACATTGCTTCACTTTTGGAATTTAAAGGTTAATTCAAATTTGCTAAGTAGAAAAATCTCATCTTTACAAACTTTAAAGGCGAGGAGTTATGTTCTAAGCACTCAGGCCACACAGGGAGATCTGGAAAAAGAAGATTAAAAAAAAAGATAATTAAATCAATATTATAAATAACAAAACGTATGTCTCAACATTTATTTCCAAGAGTTGTCCAATACTGTTCCCCATAACAGGAAAACAGGAATATTTATGGCACGATAATGAAATGGCTACTAACAATTTGTAAGATTGCAATATTTACTAAGTTTGATACCCAATAAATTTTAAAAAGCCTTTAAAGCTAGTCACCCCGGTGTATGTTAAATTTGAGCATTCCATCGCATTAATTTATCTTGTCAAAATTTGTGAACCGTCGGGGAACTCCCAACATAAACAGAATTACCGTTGTTTCTTATCTTTGATGTTTGCTGTCTTTCTTAACCAGTGTCCTCAAGAGAAGGATAATTTTTCAGTCAGTGACACAAGTGGCTTCCGAAGAAAAAATCCGACTACTCCAATTGGAAGTCGAACCTAGACTGATTTTAATTTACTTTATCCGTGAAACAGATACTAACAACCAGTGCAAAATAGCTACTAGTAAACTAAGGAAGACAGTGGAATAAGTGCATAATAGTGTGTATACGCACTCTACTAACCTTTTTCATGGGTGAAGTAAAATCACTCTATGTCCTCCGGCCCGGCTTACTAGTCCAGATGCTCTACCATTAAGCTACAATCTACTCTACTACCTATGATGCTACAACAGCTGATGCAAACAATTGACGATGCGCACTAAATGTGCCAGCCATTGTCATTCTCGTCTCCAGACCCTCTCGGCATTTTTGTACTAAGAAAGTGCTATAGCAAAGCTAGAGAAACTTATTTTCATTAGGAGTTTTTCTTACTCACCATAGCTCGGTGCTTGGAAGTTCTTTTTTATCGTGTTGTGTTTGGCCCTGTTAAGCAAGAGAACATTTGAATCAATCATCGGTCCGCACTAATTTACGATTGAATGTGACCAGCTAGCCGGACTGCAGCTGTATTTGGTTTGAGAGACAGTCGGTTTGAGACAGGTATGTTTAAAAGACGAAATCGGCTTGGTAAAAACCATATATAGTGGTGACATAAAAGTTTTCATGTAGCGAAAGGAGTTAACTCTGTGAACATTAAAAGCGGGCTCTAGCCAGAGCAGGCTTGTACAATTGCGTCCTCACGTCCTGTATTTCGCTTGCGGTCGTGTCCCATACTTCACATGACTTTTCCATTTCCCGTATTTCGCGTCACCGCACCCCAATAACTTCACGTCCCGGAATCCCTTATCTCGCGCTCCCGAATCCCAAGTTCCTGTGCACGCGTTCCAGCGTCCTCGTCCCCACGTCCCAGTCCCAGTGCCATTTATAGGAACGTCCAAAATTTTATCAGGAAAGGCGTGGTTGCGTGGATGAGTGGTAACATTTTCGTCACCACAGCCCGTCTTTTT
Organism: Porites evermanni; assembly: GCA_942486025.1. NCBI lineage: Eukaryota > Metazoa > Cnidaria > Anthozoa > Scleractinia > Poritidae > Porites > Porites evermanni. The sequence continues at coordinate 17,761 of CALNXI010002315.1, read as the reverse complement.
TTTGGTCCGCTGGGAGACACTGTGCATGGTCAGATGTAAAACCATTGACAAAAGGTTTGGTTTGGGAGTGAAAGGGTGAGTTAGCACCCGGAAATTGGTTCAGGAAACTACACAGCCTAGTCCCTAGGCGTTCCCTCTTGCCCCATTGTCCGCGAAAGTCTGGGAAAGGGGAGGTGAGTCTCTCTCCATGACGTCACAGTTCACGATAGGGTCCAGGTTTGACCGAGTCGAGAACGCCTAGGGCCGAGGCTGGAAAATACGGTAATTTGAATATTGTGTGAAGTAAAAAGTTAACTTACAGCGGTCTCAAGTTCAACAACCGGTTTATCGTTGTCCCCTTGATTTTTGTCGCTGGCAGCAGATAACGCAGAAACTCTTCTAGAATTCTTCCGTGAATAATCGGACGTATCAGAATTGTTGTCTTGCTCGTCTGGGTATACATTGGGCCGTATTAAATGGGATTGCTTTAAAAACAACAACAGCTGCGCCTTGTATATGTCGTTGTCGTCATCATCTTCACCAATAAATTCTGGGTTTAAATGTCCTTTATTGGAGGGCTTGGGTATTGTCTTGTCCTCGTATATTACTTCCAACGGTATCGGGGTGTTTCTGTGTCCGTTGCTGTTGTATAAATCCATAGACCTTAAAGTTCAGAAATATGATAAATCGTACAAAATTTTAGAAGATCTCAAAAAACGTGTCTGACTGGAGCTGTAAAAAAAAAACAACAAATAAACAAACACTAGAGCGTTTTCAGATGACTTCACGTCCGCCATATCGGTGTTCCAAAACAATCAAACGGCGGCCAAGTTGGCGTCCCAAACCAATCCTGTGAGAGTAGAACCCTTTTCGTATGTAAAGACTTTCTTTCTTCCGCTAACATTTTACAACAGCTGGCCACTAGATTTTCATTCCTTTAAACTAGGGCTATCTTTTTTTTTCTCTTTGTTGCCGCATGATGTTAGCATTAGGTTTTTAAACTGCGGTAGATATCCGAGGCATCCCAGGACATCGCCTCTAAAAATTGTTCTAGTTGTTGTGACATGGACATCGAAAGAGCGGTCACTTCAGCATACTACACCTTGTTGCCACGAACCTTACAGATTTTCAAATGCAACTCATTGCTATTAACATTCATATTTTACCGCAGCCACATTTGTACTAATCTGGCTACGGGACGATCTTCGAATTTACCTTTTGTTTTCTTCAGCTTTCTTTCTTCTTCTTCGCAAGCAGAGCAAAACAAGCAAGATAAGAATGATGAGGAACGCACCACAGGAAATCCCAACAGCGATCCATATCTCAGATGAAACTGAAAGAAAGATAAAATAATCAGAACCTAAACTAAAGATTGCGGCATTTATTAATTGTTTGTTTGTTTAATTGGTTTAATTTTGTTTGCTTCGCTTTTACACTAGGTCTTTGCTGTTAGTGGAATCTTGAAAAAGAAAGAGAAAAGAAAAAAAAAGAAAAGCCATGCCCCATTATGTACTACCGGTGATACCTTGAAGTTGGGTTTTGCACGGGAAACCCATTTTCAGTCCCCTGACAACAAAATCTCTGAGATGCAAAAAGACACATATGATTTTCTAACCTGCAAAAGCCCTTATGTAAAAGTGATGGGAGCCCAAGGCAACGACATAGCTCTCACTCCTTTTTTCATTTTGCATTTGTTTAATGTATTAATCAACAATTGTGTTGGTTTCTAGGCAGCTGTTGGTAGTTATAAATTTTCACCCCAAGTTTAAATAATGTTCCAAATGATTTCTGACAGCTTAACTGGTCAACGAGCTGATTAAGGGGAACAGGAAATTGGAACTGAAATGTAGTCGGCATCGTTTCAACAGAAACGTAGTATTTTCATGAACAGCACTGATCTGGGACATTTCAGTTCTCTTCTTACCTGGACAGCTAACATCCACATTACAGTCAGCATACTCCGTATCCGGTCCCAAGCTAGTGCAATCCTTTCCGCCGTTTTGTGGAGAGGGATTGGTACAGCTGCGCCGGCGACTTTTTTGACCTCCACCACATGTCTTGGTACAGTCAGTGAATTCTGACCAGTCAGAGTATTTCCCATCCACAGGAAATGCTGTGAGACAGAAATATTCAAAGATACTTATAAGAACCAAGAGTAGGCTAACGTTTTGGCGTTTAGAAACCAAGGAATCTGTCAAGCCTTAAATAGGTTCCTATTTATAAAATCAGAAAATAACACAAAGCATTATAAAATATCCAAAAATTCTTCTTAAAAACATATTTGAGAAAACAGAAAATAGTTAAATCCACATTTTCGAAGGCTAATGTCCGTCTTGCTCTTGGAATCACTTGGCCCTTAGGCCGACTCGTCCAAGTTTGGGAACCGGGACTTTGGGTGGAAAAGAGACCAGGCTGCATGGCAACAGACTGTGTAGAAGGAACTACTTCTTATTAATCAGCAAAGAACCGAAGCCACTGCGGTATGCACCTTTTTCAGTTAGAATAACAACCCTATTAAGAACCTGGCTTAGCCAGTTCATTCTTAGTTTAGTAGATATATAGCATATGAATGGTAGGTAAGAACCCTTCCGCGGTGACCTGAAATTGTTAGTTTGTTAAAGGTGATTTTTAAGTGCAGTTGAAAACACACTAAGACTATTTTCAACGTTGCGATTTCACATTATCAGCTAAGATTCGGTTTGATACTTGTCTTAATAAACCACTAACCTGCTACTTGAGCGCACCTTCTTCCGACAAATCCAGCGGAACAACTAAAAGTTGGAATAAAAACATTCTTAAGAAGATTTTAGGGGTAAGGCTTGTTTATTACATGATAAGCATTCATCTACCCTCTCTCTTTCTTCAGTACCCAATGGCCTGATCTTTGTCGCAGAGACACCACCCTTATGGCCTTAGACGGGACGGGTTATTGTAAGAAGCTGAGATAGTTTCAAAGTCTATTCAAATTAGGAACTGACGTTTGACGAAAATAGCCTGTACTGTCGTCTTCCTAATACTGCATCTGTGGTTGCGCTCCCAAGCACAGTCTCCTTTTGAGATCTGCGTTTAAGTAGCGCAGGCGACTCTAAATAGAATGTAATAGTGGATATTAGTTACTAACCTGCATTTCGCCCCGAGGGTTCCCTCCTGACAACTACCTGAATTTCTGCAGTATCCGGAGGTACACGTCTCTAAAATGCAAGAACGTTGTCGTATTGCATGAACAAAAAACAACTTCAGACTGCAATAGCAGTCTTTTTCAATTTTTGAAATGAACCAGGTAGGGAGAAATCCGTCGACACCACTGAAAAGAGCGACTTGAATTTAGCTAAGTTACCAAGTTTGAGTTGATTTGTTGAAAACTGACAAAGATGCAGCTCCGAGAGGTCGCCAAATTTTACAGACCAGTTTGTACGGCTGGGGAGACTGGAGGCAGGGGGACAAGTCTGTGCCCTCTACAGTTCCTACTTACGCAAAACTTCGGCATTGCGTACTGGTCTTAGATAGGCAAGAAAGAATAAACTAAACATCCAAACGGGGCTATCTGTTATGTTTAACTGTTGAGTGATTAGCTTCATTAGAACGATTCACAAATAGAATCATTTGTAAGGACAATATAAGCAGTGGAGTACACGATATGTAGAAAGACTCTGATAATGAAATTTGTCCAGGTGGAAACAAACTGGTCTCTTTCATGCCAGCTAGGGAGAACCATTGACATTAGCAGACAAAGTTGTCATTACTGCTAGGGATAGTACTAGCACCAAATTTCTATATTACTGATGAAGCTGGAACACGAAATAACGTGGTAATCACAGCAGTACATTGCAATAAAATCAATAAACACATCTTACCCTTGACCATTATGTGGCCAAAAATGAATCCTTCACTGTNTAGCAGACAAAGTTGTCATTACTGCTAGGGATAGTACTAGCACCAAATTTCTATATTACTGATGAAGCTGGAACACGAAATAACGTGGTAATCACAGCAGTACATTGCAATAAAATCAATAAACACATCTTACCCTTGACCATTATGTGGCCAAAAATGAATCCTTCACTGTTAGAGCCATTGCCTGTCCACAGACTTTGATTGACATCTTGCGCAGTAACGTTGGAGGCGCTGCTAATCACCAACTCAGAATCCACTTTAACGCTTCCATTGCTTGAAAAAGAAAACAAAGGCCCTTGTTACTTTTTTTTCTCCCATTTAAGGTAATCCAAGACAGTCTTGGATTCTGGATTTCAGTTATATTGGATTCCGGATTTCCTTTTAGCGAAACTTGGACCCCGGTCTCAGATCGGTAGTGGGATTCCGGATTCCTTGAGCTGAATTCCGGATTCCAAAGCCAAGAATTCCTGGTTCCAAATTCTCAAGCAAAAAATTCCCAGATTCTGGAATTCGTATTACCCTACGTGGGGCCATTTCGATGGATCATTATACATCGCGGACGTTTCTGGGAAACTGCCCACCTACCCCTCCCCTAAGCCAACCTTAACACTTACTTTTCACTTAGGGCAAAATGCCGGTTCAGGGGAGGGGTAGGAGGGCAGTTTCCCAGAAACGTGTAATGACCCTCGATTTCCTGTTTCTAATCAACAATTAAACGAAGTTAGCAATTCTAAATCTAAAACAGTTCTGTTATGAGACGCCTTGGCAATGTTGTTTCACGGTTACCTTTCTTTGTTTCAGTTTTGCGCAATAATTGGGTATCTATCTTGAATTTTGGTTGATGGCCCTATGGAAAAAATATTCTTGTTCTCAAAACTTGTAGCTGTATACAAACCTAAACTGCAGTATTCTTACATCCACCAGGCCTATCTTGAATGGGTTTAACAATTCCCATAGCTATGGAGATAGGGAAAAAAAACTCCGTTAATATTATATACAAATAGATAGATCAAGGCTTCAAAAATCAATGAATAAACGAAAAATAAATATATAATTAACGAAGAGTGAATAACCTTGATATTTATCGGAAAACCTTTATTAATTTCCATGTGGCTTATCAGTAATTTTCTTATGTAATTTGGAGATGTGAGCTATTATTCTGTACCGAACTTTGATAAAAATGGTTAGTCATTTATGATAAACAATGTTTTTTTCTAAATTTAGTCTTTACACTGTTTGACTGCAAATCTAAAGAAAGCAGAGAAGGTAGAGGATTTTTTTTTTTTTTGAAAGCACCTATCATGGCAAAGTTAGCCTGCGTGGAAGACGTTAAAAGAAGATGGGAAAGGGGGAATCCGCACTTCCAAATTCCCATTTCCAAGGTTCTTTAAACACCTGTCACGCATGCAAGCTAAAGCAAAGTAAACAGTTACAATAAAAAATAGTACCGTAAAGTTCACTCTCGCGGACAAGGTCACAAACTTCGCGGAACTTGCGTTATTCAAATCCCCGTGAAAGGTTTCGTTAATTAGCGAAAATCTTAGATTGAGTATCCGTGGTTCGTCAGGTGGACTTGTCGTTGATGTGACAAGTGCTATCGACGACGACATAAAACTCGTTGGAGTTTCTCCAAAGATTCCGCTAGAAGCGACAGCGGCAATAACGTTGCTTGTTTTCTGGGACGTTACATTATAAGTTGTTGAATTATTAACCAAAGATGATTTTTGCAGCAAATAGTTGCTCCACGAAATAAACGATGATGAAATTTGCGTTAGTGACAAATTTATGGACGTCATGGTAGTTTCAGGCAACGATACCGATGGAAAAGAAGGTTGGGCCGTTTTCAGAGGGGATGATAGAGTCAGGAAAGGAATGGACGGTGCTGGCAATGAGAAAAGTGATGATGATGGTAATGGTTGTGATTGCAGTGGCAATGATGGTTGTAGTGATGAAGAAGATGACTCTAGCGTTGTTGACGGTGCTACGTTTGGTGGCGATAATGGCCCTGGAGATGGTGTCAGCGATGATGATGGATTTGATGCTGAATGTAATGGCCATGGTAACGATGTTCTTTTTATTGATGAAGTCGAAGACGCTGATGTTAGAGCTGCTGCTGATGATGATGATAATGAAGCTAACAGTAAAGATAACTCTGAAGATGGCGATGATGACAAAAATATCAACATTGATGATGATGATGATGGTGATGACGATGACGCTGATTGTGGCACTGATTGTGAGTGTAATGACGATGGAGATGATATAGATGGCAATGTTGTTGGTGACACTGCTGGCGATGACATCCTCGACAATGAAACTACCAACGATGATGACAATGGTGATGATGATGATAACGGTAAGTGTAACAACGATGGTGATGATACTGGTGGCAATACTGTTGACGATGGCAGAGGCGATAGTAATAAAGATAGTGATGGAGATGACAAAGAAGCTGAGGATGATCGTGATGTTTTTAGTGGTGATGTTGGTATAAGTGAATAAGATAGTGGTGTTGAAGTTAATGTTGATATCGTTGTTGGCAGTGATGGGGATTGTGATAATTTCGGTCTTGACGATGATGGTGTGAGCGATGGTGACTGGGGTGGAAGTGAGGAAGGCGACAAGGTTGATTGAGATGTAAGTAAATCCACTGATGGTGTTGAGGAGGATTCCTGCGTAGACGTTGTTGTTGACATTGGAAGCGTCAAGAATGACACTGATGACACTGCCTGTTGCGTTGCTGCCCACGGTGACAGAGATGATGCGTTGAAATGCGTCCGACTTGTTGATGACGATGGTGATATGTTGGACCTCACTGAAGACGAAGATGGTGAGGTTGTTGTTGGCAGTGATGAAGATTGTGATAACGTCGGTGCAGACGACGATGGTGATTGCGGCGGAAGTGATGAAGGAGGTAAAAATGTTGATTGTGATGGCAATGTAAGTAGTTCTACAGATGGTGTTAACGTTAATTCGTGCGTTGATTTTGATATTAAAATTGAATACAACGATGATGAAACTAACGATTCTGAACTAGACACAACCGGGACTTCTGTTGGGATGCTGGTAACTGGAGTTTGAAAGGAGGGTAGTAAGGACTCCAAAATCGGTGATACACCTGATGTTGATGCTGATACCAAGTGTGTAGGTGAATATGGTGACGAATATTTTAACGAAGGAGACAATTCCTTTAACCTCGATACTGTTGATCTTACCGAAGAACTTACTGTCGTGCTATTGCTCTGATAATCGGTGGATAAAAGTGTTTTTGTTGATGCCGTCCAGAGACTAGCAACAGAGTTTCTTAATCCAGTAATGGGCAATAGGCCAGGTGGAGGATTGCTGGTCGATGTTGTAACACTGCTTGCTTTCGTGTGACTTGTCATAAATGTTGAACCAATCTTGGAGACCGAAACGTCTGATGTTTCTGACAACGGAGATCTCTCTGTTGTAGGTATCTTAGATGTAATTGGTGCCATTGATATTGAATCCTTTGAACGCGTTTCAACTTCTGTAGCTAATAGACGCGTTGGACTTGAATGAGATGGCACATTAATTGTCTGATCATGACTAATCAGTGTTTTCGAGGGTGAACTATTAAAAGTTTTTAAAGAGATGGTTTCCATTGTCGTGGATTCCCAAACGCTTTCGGATGATGTCATCGTTGGGCGTTCTTCAGTTGTAGAAAACTCTGTGCTTCCTACAGAGGCAACGGAACGTAAACCTATTGTGTTGTTCGACTCCTGAGGGAAAATGTTTTGTGTTATTACGCTGAAATTACCGATAATGTGCGAATTTGTGTCAGTTGATAATGAAGAAGGTATCAAAGAACCTGACTGGGAAATCAATGGAGTGTTAATTATCGTCCCAGTTGAAATAACTGACGAAGAGTTCCCTGAATCGAATAAAGTCAATAAAACAAATAGAGTTGTCCAAGCATTTTCAAAAGTTGAGAAAAGGGAGAGAAAATGTTTACTGTAAATTGAATGACACTTGCTGTAGTTTCGCCTCCCTTTTGAACACACCGTCCATCTTGAAGAAGCCAATAAAGACATAATCCAAAAACTCGTCAAATAGGAAAAATTCTTTATTATCCACAAGAAGACCTCAAGAAACGTCAAAGAAATTCTTAAACCAGATGATGAAAGTAAGGAATACTTATTTGCCGCAAATAATTCACCAAGTCCTTTTAAGCAGGACTGCGTAATGTAATATACGGAAATTGTCTTTTTCCGTACCATGCCGGAGATGCACAAACTGTGTAACAATCTGTGTCCAGCTTTAGATATTCCAGGAGGTGCCGATAAAGTTTGATGATTAACTCTTATCTGTATTTTTTTCGCAGTTGACAGGTAGTTTCGTTTAGACAGCGATTCATGAACATCAATAATTTGACTGTCTTTCGGTTTCACTTGAAGTTGAAAGCGTTCGCTCGACAACGTTCTGACACAAAGAGAACTCGCTGTCCAATTATATCTTTAAGGATTTTAAACTTGAATGAGCCTTATCTGAAAGACAATAATAAACAGCACAATCAATGGTACTCGGCTTAAGAATTTGCCAGAAAAGTTTTACCTCATTACTACTCTAATGCCTGATGGTTTAAAATTAAAGTTATTTGTTTTACGGAACTAACAATTATACATATTAACCAAGGTGAATTGCTTTCGAACCGTTAAGTCTGTACCCCTTGCTTGGATGAACAATACTTGCCCAAGCTAATTTATGTAGGATTCAAATACCTCATGGCCTCTGTATCAGATGCCATTGTAGTTCATGAATGGTTTTGCGAACTTCTTGTGAGAAGTACATGTAAACGGGTTCAATGGAAGTCATCTCAATAACTTATGTAATGACTCAGGCAGTCCAATTTAGTTACCATAAACTAGTGCGAAGCCTCAAGTTCTAAGTGACTGCAATATAGATTATTTCTTTTCCCACCTGTCTCAAAAGTTATTGAAACGGTAAAGGATGTCTTCTCGTCTGTCTGCTTCGCCCGCCGCAACGTAAACAGACCCAAGTCGATAAATAGTCTCTTGAATTTTGTTCAATGTAGAAGGAAATTATCAAAATGCTCAGCCACAGAAAAACGTGTTGTTACGAGTTTTTGAAAAAGTTTTAATCCAAATCTGCTTTGCACGAAATTTATGCGAATAAATATCAAAGCACCGTAAGCGGTTTGTGGCTAAACATCACTCAGAAAATACAGAGGGAAAAATCGTTTTCTAATAGTCGTCGTTGTTGCAGTTTGCTTCGTAAACGGGTCATGCATAACTATAAAATTCTCTTGTTTCGATGCCATAATAAATGAGGTCATCACTATTAATACATATTTTGTAACATTAAAAAAACAAAATCAATTTCGTAAGGATGAAATTCCGTTCTATTTGACGTAAATTTCGTATTATTTTTATTCATGCAAGGTGAATGGCTGGCAAATAACTCAGCGCCGTTTATTCTATTCGAGTTTGAGTCAGCAGTTTGACATGCACATATTTCGCTTGTCAAAACGTTTTGAGGACTGAAGCCTTTCAGATTCTGACTTTCAGTTGAATTTAAGAAGCATCGAGAAAGATCGTTGAAACTCAGAGTAAATAAAATCAAGTGTGATGATAGATACGAGCTAAGGAACAGAATTTGCATAATAAGAATTTTCGCCGTTTTGTTTCAAGCCATCATTAAAAAATAAAGCAAGAAAAACTAGCCTTAATTTTCGTGTCGTGGGTGTTTTTGAGAAGATAAACCACGAATTTAAATTAAAATGCATGGCTGGTAGGCTATTATCACTAGAACTACTTCGCAAAAATAGACGGATAGCAAATTAATGTTGAATTTCCAGCCTAGAAAGAAGTTTAATGTGCGAATAGCAAGATCATTCATAAGAGGAAGCCAAATGTAATTCATCTCGGCAGTTGAAAAGGAAGACGAAACAATTAGGAAGCGAAGTGATTTCCTTATCTCGAAATGCAAATACAAAATATTAAAGTTATTCTGAAACCAGAAAAGAATCTTTCCTATTTAAATGGTCAATTTCACATTTAACTGTGATTGAATTCAAGCCTTTTTATTTTTCATTTTTATAAAGTAGACCCGCCTGCGATAATTAATAAATCTCCTGTCTGTCTGGCGAACGCTCTATTTTCTACGTTAGGTTCAGTTGGGTAAAAATTAAAATGCGTGTTTTCTCACGATTGAATCTTCAAATTATTTCGGTACCAGCTAAAAAATACACGTATTTACGTTACTGACCGCATGGTTTACAGTTCTATTGGCTCAGATCACTCAGTTTTCCTGCTTCCAATACACTAGCTAAATTTATACAAACGGCACAATAGAACGCTAAATAATAGGAACACGCAACATAAAATCCTACCGGAAAACTTGAGCATCAGCTATAGTAGAAAAATTATGAAGCATTGAGTCTTGTTGAAGACGGCATTATCCCTTCGCTTTAATCATTTGAAGATTCGAAGATTAAGTAAAATCAACCTCCAACTTTAGACAGGGGTTTCGTCTTTTATGCCCCGAGATCTGCATAGGTAGGGGTATCGACAGGTCGTTTTAGCAGTTTGCTTTGTATATTTGCTATGGTTTTCGGTTTGATTGACGTCGATGCATTAGTATATAGACCGCACTTTACTGGGGAAGACAGGTACCTGTAACCATGGAAACGACAACGAAATAAAGGTATGGCTCGATCTAGTAATATACCAGCGAAAAACGAAGTCATATATAACGCTTTCATCATAATCATAAAAGATGTTAATTTTATATTTGTTTTATCAAGAGCAGTTGGACGTTACTTTATTTTTTAGGGGGCTTTATGGGATAACTGTTTACATTTTTTTCCCACCACCTGCGTTCCAAGGAGACAATTACAATTCCTTTAAACAAAATGAAAAACTAATGCTGTTGATGATCTACTGTTTCTACAAATTTATTCCAACGTAAAACAAAACAGCTAGACCATTAAAAAAAAGATAAAAGAAATTAGCTACTGAAGAGGTTTTTTCATACAATATACCCGGATCACTAAAATGACTTGAAACCGGCAGGCATCCTTCTTGATCTTTGCGTGTTTAATATCCATCGACTTAGATTTTTCTGAGTTTATTATGGACGATATTGATGTGGTGAGGTGTCGATGGATGTGATGACAAAACGTGACGCTGGATATTACTCGCACAGGACTCAGAGTTTTGTTCCAGCTCTCTTGGTGAGACCCAATGGGACAGATCATGATCGTTCTCTAATAATAGCATAAATGGAGTATTTTTCGTTTGCAGATCATTATCTACCTGATAACAGTTTTCAGACGGATAGTGTTTTACGAAAACGGATGATATGAGTCGCTAAGTATGACTTGACAGAAAAAAATGCATAAAAACACCTCCTATACCACGGAAGGTTCGAACCGTGAATGACGAGCGTACTGTAAAAAGCTAAGTGATAAGAAAACCTGCTTCTGAGCGAGTCGAAACGAAAAGGACCAAAATGATATGTGCTAGTTTTTTCTAACTTAGCTTAATTTGTTTTTGTTTTTGTTATACTTTAAATTAAATGTCAACTGGCCCCTCTACCCTTCCCCCTTGAGTAGTGACTTTTTTTCTAAATTCAATGACCAATGACCAATTATCAAGACACGTAAATACTGAATGTTGGGAGATTGAAGGGCGAACGGTAACCTGTCGATGGGTACATGGTAAAAACTCGGTAAAGGAGAGATTGTTACAATGCCCACTATCATACGGAACGCATCTCTGTGGCTTTTCAGAGCTATCGGAATTATTCCTGGTATATTACGGAAATCCAAATCCGAAACTCAACCATGTGGAGAGTGTGTCGCTCGCCGCTTCTTTGTCCACGTGTTTTTGGCCATTTATAAGAATTGTATTACAAAGGGAATCAGGAATCTGAAAGGGAATAAATCATGTAGGCTAGCCTGTACACAGACCTTGTTTTATTTTTCTTTTCGTTCTTTTCGGAGACATCGGTCAATAAATCCCCTGCGGTTTATATTTTATCACGCGCGCTCGACGGACTTTGAAAAGAAAAATGAGGGTGTGATGTAGGCACATACATAATAAAATATCATATATGAAGTACCTTCCCTTAACGCTGGCAAAAACTGACCGGTTAACAGTAATGAAGGCTCAGTAAACACAACTTCACTCAACAACGACGCGACAACTCCTGTAGCAGCTTTGACTAACTTCCGGTATTTTTCCAGTTTTCTATCGAACTAAAGGTCTGCTGTATTGAAGGGTAAGTGTTTACAAATGGATAGAACTGTAGTTCATTCACATTCATTGGTCCCTTCTTATTTCGCTTGTTTACCCTTTCTTATTTAAAGTCAGCCCGGCCCCGAGTCGGAGGATCGATCAGGGTTTGATCATTGGCACTCTTTTATACACATTTTATTCACTGGAGTATTTCGATAAACTATTGTCCCTAACACAAGGACGTAGCTATTTGTTCAAACAGTATTGGTTTGTTGTACGTTGTTACTAGGCTAGTCTGAAATAGTGACAGCTATATGTCGATGTAGACATTTTTTTGGTTCTCGATAGAAGCTGAAATCGATTGCAATCAATCAAAATCGATGATAATTTATCGAGTCAAATAAAAAAAAGATAAAAATTAATCGGTTGACTTCTTGTGATTGTCGCTTTTGATCGTTGTTGTTAAATAAAGTGATCGGTTTTAGCGATTTTGAAACAAAATGTGTGAAGGTTGCATTGTATCAGTTGGTTTACTCATGTTTGGAAATAACAGAAGTGAGTGTGTTGTTTCGTCACCGGAACAACCAAAATACAAAAGTGAGCAGATGCTACTTTCAGTACTTAAAAAAAGGATTGTTGCTGCCACAATTCTTTCCTCCTCCTTTTCAGTTGATTATTGATGCTTTCTGAGAAGATTGTCACTAGTTTTCAGTGTCATATGTCACCTGTTGCTTCTATCCTTTTGAGGGCCTCAACAGTTGTCTTCCCTGAATAGAGGCTGAGCTGGAAGTTGTTAATAATTATTAGAGAGTTTTAGATCTGAGTTTACCGCAAACCTCTAACCCCTGGAGGTCACGTGACAAGTCTTTTGTGTCACGTTTGAGGTTTACGACGTGTGTTTTCAACTTGGGGTGGTAGGTTTTTACATATGTCATTTACCTGAAAGCTTTTAGCCTATAATTCTTGTTTCATCCCATGTAATGATACAAAAATCTTGTGGAGCAAGTCTATATGCATTAACAGAGGCACAAATTCGGGCGAAATGCTAAATTTTATAAATCCCATTGGATCTTGAAAACAAGTGCCATTCATGGCTGCTGATTTAAAATGGCGGCCGCAAATCGCAGTTAGAGGTTTGCAGTAAACTCGGATCTAAAACTCTCTATTACTGCCAAATTCACTGTATCGCGCTGTGCGTTTTGCAAACTTCCAAGAAACAAAAAAAAAAACAAAATCCCTTAGAAGTTTGCAAAACGTGTCGCTCAATACAATGAATTTGGCAGTAACCAACAAAGAAAAATTTTTTTTGTTCTGTCATTTGTTATCTCAAGCATCTAGTAAATACATGAAAAAATCATGATTAACTCATTCCTGACCTGCAGTATTGTGTTTTGAATTCCCACAAGTGCAGTACATTGATTTATGTAAGATAGCTCATAACAGTTAACTAGAGTGGACTTATAACTACTATTAAAATAATATTATTGTTTAAATAGTACATTACTCAATAATAATAATTGATTATAATTATTAAGTTGCATGCTGTGATTGGTCCAGGACTACTTCATTTCCCCTTATTATAATGATATCACTTACTAGATAACTAAGATAGTACGCATGCTCTGATTGGCTGAGAGGCATGTTTGCTTGAGAGTATGTAAATGTGGCTGTGACATCAAGATGTTTTGCTGAGCACACGCTAATCACGTGGCAAGCACAAGTTTGAAAAAGGTTTTGAGTTGAAAACTCAATAAGTTCCTAAATGAAACTCGGAAAATCTTTGCAAACTTAAGCTGACATTTTAAGCTAGAAAAATCCATACTTTAGAAAGTGTCTTTTCTTTGCCAAACACGAAATAATTATAGGTACAGCACTTCATGACTGGTAAGAATTTTCTTTTAGTCAGTGCCATAAACCAAGGGTTTAATTTTTTCTCAGGAAAGTTATTTTATAAGAGCAATAGAAACGTTTTTCCTGTGTTTTTCCTGTGGCCTTTGTGTACAAAATGATGTGCCAACTGTGAACAGTGGCTTCACTGCCACTTGGACATTTTACAAGACAGATTTCTGCATTTTGTCCTCAAAAATGCCACACTGATGGCATAAATCTCTCCGGAATCTGGTCAGCAGCTCTGATTTGTTGACAAAATGTTTAGAAGTTACAGACAAAAGACATAGGGTCACAAAGATCAAAAGGTGCTTAATAATTTTTTACCGAAAAACACTCATTTCCTGGGACTTTATTTGCTTTACTATAAAGGATGTTTTACTTTTGCTGTCATCAAATTTGCTGGAAAACTCAAAACTTTTACAATAATTCACAAGAAGCAAAAACCCAAACAAATTTACCTCAGAAATCACGTGACTGTTAGATGTAATAAAAAATTTCTAAACATTGATTTACATTGCATGATCATCAGTATGGAATGGAGATGTCGCTCACAAAATGTCCCAGCAATGGTGAGCGATAAGAGGCAGCTGTATTAGCACCCGTTTATTAGTTAATTAATAACTGGCTCTAATAATATATTTATTGCAATATTAATAAATGTAATAATTTCACTTTTTAAGATCAGCTTGAAAAACAGATTTCAATCCCTAAGGGTGTTCTCTGGCAGAGCCTGGTGGCCCCTGCCGCCTAACTTTTGCTCCCTGGCGACCAGAAAATCTTAGTTTTTTCATAGAAATCATATGCTGATTACCTTGGATTTTCTTAGAGCATAACCTTGGATCCAGATGAGTTTACCGGTATTATGAATTTAAACAATTTGTCTTACAGTACTGTCTTCTGTGATTTGAATTCCCACAGAAAACTTCATTTGCCTGTCGGACAAGTTAAGAGGAGAATTCACTAGCCCAATCACAAAATCCACTATCCCTGGGCTGTCAGACACACCTTTTTTTGCATGCTGAGACCTGTGTCTCTGAGGCCTAGGGATGAAAATAATTTGCTCTTTGCTACAAACTGTATTTACTATTTATTGTTGTTATCTTGTCAATAACATATAACTGCTGTTTTCTCTTTTTGGAATTTATGAGTATCAATTAGTTGGGTTTCTGTTCTTTAAATTATGGTGAAAGCAATATAATAATTATTATAGTCAACTCTCACTTTTGCGGACACCCTTCTGTAATGGACTCTAGCTAATGAGGACATAAATTCAAGGTCCCTGCAGTGTCTGCAATAAAGGGAGTTGACTGCAATAACAATGATAATAATAATAATAGTAATAATAATTAACAATTATCGGACAAGGTTGAGCAAAATATTGTGATTTGCCAGTTTCGAGCAGATCAATAATTGATCTGCGAGACACTGACAAATCACAATATTTTGCTCAACCTTAATTCTAATAATTGTTTTATAATTCGGTCACCGAGTTTGTTTGTTAACGAATATCTGCCATTTTGCTATTTTTACACAAAAGTGATCGCATGAAGGAGAAAAATATGGTTTCAGTTACGCATGAGCAGAATATTATTTACAGCCAAACACAATGCATGACATGGTACATGAGCAGACCATTATTTGTAGACAGTCATTTGCAAGTCACGTGGTGAGCTCTCTGCCAGTGAAAAGAAATAATAATAATAACAATAATGATAATAATAATAATAATTATAATAATTATAATTATAATTATAATTATAATTATAATTATAGTCTTACATGGGGTTTCTAATTTTTTTATCTGGATGAAATCTTATGGTGTGACCATTCAAATGACACCTTCAGCAGCATTTCCTGTGGTACTGTACTATTTATTTAGTGTGTAGTTCTGACTTTTGAGTCTGTAGACGAAATCCTGTGATGTGTCCATTCAAGCAGCATTTAGCAGTACTTTCACAAGGTGCTATTTGTTTTGCCACATTTTACAAACTGAAATATTATTTTGATTTTGTCTAATTTAGTCTTTTGCTTTTTCTGGGAGTGAAAGGGTTAAGTACTGGACGCAATTATGCATCAACGAAACGAGGAACCACCCTTGATAGACCTTTTCTTCCTTTTCATTGGCCGAGAGCCCACCACGTGCCTGCAAATAACTGCCTACAAATAATGGTCTGTTCATGCGCAATATTGTCCAACTATGTTTGGCTGCAAATAATGTTCTGCTCATGCCTAAACGAAACCCCGCTTTTCTCCTTCTTGCGATCGCTCTTGCGTGAAAAATAGCAGATCGCTTCGCTTTCCGAAGATATTCATTAAAAAACAAACTTGGTGATCGAATGATAGAACAATTAGTGAACTCGGTTACCGCAAGATATAGTGATTTGTCAGTGTCTCGCAGATCAAATATTTATTTTGCCTTAGCTTCCGGCTTTGGCAAATAAGTTATCTGCTCGCCGTGGACAAATCATGATATTTTGCTTAACCTTGTCCAATAATTGTTAATTATCCGTTTTCATCTATTTGCAGGACAAGATCATGCAGACAAGAGGATCAGAACCAGATTTTTCTGAGCCCTGGCATCTTAGCGATGTTGTTCTTGTTGTCGAAGAAAAAAGATTCCATGTTCATAAGGGCACATTGTCCATGTGGTCACCCGTGTTTGAAAAAATGTTCAGCTCAGAATTCAGAGAAAAGTCCTCCAGTGAAATACCACTTCCTGGCAAAAAAGCTTCTGAAATAAGGGAGATGTTGCTAGTTGTATATCCAACTTCTAAGTCAATTAACGAAGCGAACTTCCATTTTCTACTCGTCTTGGCGAGGGAATACCAGATGGAACAGCTAACAGAACGCTGCGAAAGATACCTGCTACAGAGAGAGAAAACCCCGCATCAAGCCATTGACTTCCTGGTTTTAGCCAACGATTTTAGGATGGAGGAACTGTGTAAGCAGTGTGTTGAAATCGCTAAGCATATCTCAATAGCTGAACTGCGACGCCACGAAAAGTATGCGCTGGTTGCACCCGAAGATGGAAAAAAAGTGGCCGAGAGACGAGTCGAGCTGCTGGAAAACAAGGTTTTGGGTGGTGAGCAAAAAGTAAATTCAGTTAGGAAAGAAGTTCAAGATGCAAGTGTTTGGGCTTTGAGAGAAGTGGCAAAAGTCCTCTATCACAAGAAAAACCCTGAGGGAAGAATCTATCCACGTGCCCTGAATGATTGTGTAAAACTTGTCGAAGAAGTAGCACAAGAGAGCGACGAGATGAATGTTTTCTTACAGTTACTGCAACAGCGTCTTAGAAATATTTATGATCCATCCCGTACAGTTTAAAAGCCGGGGAGTACTCCTGGGAACTCTTGGTATGGGTGAGCCGCCCGATTCTCCAAATCCTGACCCGACTAAAATGCCATTTTCGACACCCATTTTCAGACCTGGCCTCTACTTACTTTGATTAGAACGCCAACGAAAAGATTTCTTAAAATCCATTTCGAATTCGTATCTTACTTTTTCTTTCTTATTCATCTGGAATTGAAACGACAAGTACGTTACTACACTCCCGTAGTTCCCTCGACAAAACCATACCTAATTCCAGAGCAAAATGTGCAAACTCCATACCCGTTACCGAAACGGCGCTAAAACCATACCCTTTGGGGCCGAACATACCTATATGGCTTATATAAAGGAGTACTCCCCCCGGGGGCTTAAACCGTCGGTCAGAGAGTCGCGACCTTTTTTCAGCATTCTGTCAATCTTTGTCGATAAAATGTGGAGAGATAATGAGA
>CALNXI010002314.1:27440-79651 GCA_942486025.1 Porites evermanni | reverse complement strand
CCAACAGAGAAGGGTGATTGATGAGATTGATTGATTTCAGTAGATTTCTGATCAACGCAGCTATCTCTTCTCTCAGATGTATTCCGTCAATGCTGAAGTTTTTCGAGCACAAAATTCTCCTGTAAATTTCGCATCCATTCCGGACGGTCTACCAGAACCTTTGGTTTTCATTGTTTCGTTGTATTATATATATCATTTGCTTATCGATGAGGTCAAAGATCTTGGGCGGGATATTCATCATCTATGTCAGCCATTTGTGGATGTTTTCCTTTAGTGTTTCTAATAATAACTGTTAAATTTTTGTTTTAAATATTTCATTCTAAAAAAATGGTTAAAACTTGATTCGATCGCTTTAGAGTCACCCTCTTCATAGAACTTTAAATTTCAGGATATAAAGACGTGTGCAGGCTAGAAGATGTTTTTCAAGTAGCAGTTCCTGTCGAGTGGTGTTGATGTCGTTTTTGTTATAATTAAGCGTTTTTTCTGAACAAAAGTGAATCATCTTCCAGGATATCGGCAAGCATCAATGATAGCTGCCTGTAAAGAATTTAATTAAGCCAATCAGTAACGGAGAAATATTTTGTATGAATAATGATTTGTTTTAACCACGCAGCTTCCGTTTTCCATGGTTAAAGAAATTGATAGGTGTTAATGTCGAGTTTTATAGGCAAATGTATCAAGTTTATCTCATCAATTTTAGATCCACTCCAAAAACAGTTGGACTGCCATCAAGTTACAGCGAGAAATAACTTTAAGGTAAGATTAACACAGAAGTTTCTTTTTTAGAAGAGTAAATGAAACGTTTTTTATCGCCAAAAGTGTCCTTTAGGTTCGCTTTACACTTTTTGTGGTGAAATGGGCTGCGAATGTTTAATCAGTTGAGAAAACTAAACAACTGTTCCAGTGAACTGGACTGCTTTTAAAAGCAAAAATCGACGCTTAAGCCCTTTGGCAATATTCCTTTTCCACATCTCTCCCGAGACAACCTCATAGATCAATCCGCCTTAATTCAGACGAAAAAATTATATTTAAACTCAAGATTTCTTCACTGTTAAACATAAAATTGGTAAACAAATCCCTTCCCTAAACTTTAAACGCAAAATTGGTCTTGCACCTAACATAGACTTGTTTTCTTTCCAACGGCCTCTCCATGTGATCCCTGTTAACCAAATATATAATATGATGAAATATATGATTTTATTAAAATTATATTATAATAATTGTTTTCTTTTTCCACATGTGCAATCCGGTCAATTGGACTATTTTTTTTTTCATACGACGTATGAGTTGCAAAAATCCTCCAAATTTTAAGGCCTCATATCTGCATAAGGTTGATATGAAATTCTCGTGAACTTCACAGTTTTACTCCAAGATTTGGCATCATTAATCGATCTATGGCGTTGTTGTCTTATACAGCGTGTGAGATGACGGTCAAAATTCATTCTTTTATTATTTTATATGAGAAGACAAAATACGTCCTGGTTACCTAGACAGTATTCTGAGGGTGACATTAAGTAGCAGCGCTGTGGACTTTTTTTTTCTTCGAGTTATTGTACCACCCCAAAAGAGATGTTTCGTGTGGCTAGTAGACTGTTCGATCTAAAAAAGAGAGAGAGATGGGTACCTGAGTGGCAATAATTTGGGCAGAAATTAGAAGTGGTATGTATCCACTCGAAGTAGTGCAACTCATCTCCTTCAATTATTTCTTCTATTGTCTTTCAGTGGCAGGATAGTTATTTTGTCAATTTCCGCTTTCTTAGGAACATAATAAATCTGTTTTTTTTTGTATTGGTTTTGTTTGTACAAGCGCCAGGATGAATAAAATTTGATTATTTGTCAGCATATAATTAACCCAATCCAGGCACTCTGTAGAAGCAAAATCATCAAGTTGTTTTAACATCTATCACTATCTATGGTTTTGACTCAAACCACCAATTTGTTCCCGAGTAATTCTAATGGCGCCTGGCGTAGTAAACCAGTAGTGGGATTTGAATTCGCTTTTAGTGTTTTAGAGTATAATTAAATCAAGCTTTACTCTTTGCTCGAAGAAAGTGTACTTCAATTTGCTTTGCTCCTACTGAGCAAATAGACAGTCTCTTAGAATGCTGTGGTAGTAATTATTTTTCTTGTGACAAGCTTTTATTAAATGCCGTCTGCAATCTGCCACCATTTTCAATGAATAATACAGATGTTTAATCGTCAAATTTGTATTTAAAACAAGTTGTGGCGTTGCGGCAAGGTCCTAAACTCAAGATAATTTTGCAAAAATAAAAGTATCAATAAAATGGTATGAAGCAAAGACTGTCGTCAAATACGTTTAGGACTTACTTTTGGATGCCTACTACTGTGTATCTTTAGGTGAAAATTTATAGTAGCCGTGTTGACTCCTTTTTTCCCCGAGAAATGAGATATTAGTTTCTCGCATTTTGAAAATCTCAACATGTACAATGCCAGTAAAAATGTGCATTTACATTTAAATGTCTCACCATGACAGTTTTACCACTATCTTAATGAAAAAATGAATTGAAGTGTTTTGGAGTCTTACACTGATCTGGCTTA
The DNA here is from genome assembly GCA_942486025.1 of Porites evermanni. Lineage (NCBI taxonomy): Eukaryota > Metazoa > Cnidaria > Anthozoa > Scleractinia > Poritidae > Porites > Porites evermanni. The sequence goes on along the minus strand of CALNXI010002314.1, from coordinate 77,092 downwards.
TTAGTAATCGATTGTATCAGACGGATTGTGAACTCAATCATACAGAACGAGCAAGAACACCCTTGACGAGATCAGCTGGTTATAAAGAATTGGCCGTGTGGAACTTTAAATATATTTGCATATTATGGCGTGTGCACATGGCTGTTTGCGCCCCGCGGTTTTCTTGCTTCCGTTCCTTCTGGACTGCTCAACGAACGTAGCAAATGAGAGTATCGCTTCTAAACCATCCCTAGACGCAAGAATATTGTTCTACGTGGTACGATTGGTTCTGGTTGGGAAGAAGGGAGCTAAATGAATTGTATCCGCAATTCTGACATCTAGCACATTTCACTGGGACATTTGCAATGCTCATATAGAGAGGGTTACCTCAGTCCCTGGAGAGTGCCTTTGTCAACCACCAAACACTCACTGATTGCCTCTCACCAGACCTTGTTAACATCACAAGGTCTTTTGTTTTGATGTTCAATGAAATATTTGACGTTCAATGAAATATGTGATGAAAGAAAGATGAATTATAGGTACAAGCTCTTTAAGTCCGCCGTGCGCACTAATGACGTAACAGCCTGGGCTAAGTACTAAAAGGTCCGATGAAATATCAGCTCAACTGAGACGTGCGAAAACCAGCTTTTTCCGCGAAAAGATCGATTCTGCGAATTCCACTGCTGCGTACTGAAAAGTACTCTCCGAAGCAACGAATCCAAAGAGGAGACCCCAGATTGGCCCAATAAGACGGGAAGATAATACGCTCGCTGTACGTGAAGACGAGAAGGCAAATCTGATAAATACCTTCTTTGCTACAGTAGGAACTAGCCTTTCAAGAAACACCGTCTGTCCACCAGTAGAAACAGGAAATGATCCTACACTGACACAAACAATTTCTACCATCTCAATTTCGGAGGAGTCTATATCCAGAAAATTCAAGGCCCTAAAACCTAATAAGGCCGGGAACCAGACGAAGTAACCCCCAAATCACTGCTGTCAGCTGAGCCAGCGGTTGTCCCATCACTCACCAAGCTATGCTCGATAAGGGTCAACAATGGTAAAGTTTTTATACGAGGACTGAGAAATTCTTTTGGAGGGCCTGTTCTTCATTTTTTAATTATGTTAGTTCAACGAGTGTCGATATTGCTTTAAAAGTATAAGTCTAGTGAAGAAAGAAGCGTTGTTCTATTGATAGAAATTGTCCAAATTTCTCCTTGCGGCTTTGTTTGCGAGAGCGAGGAGAGTTTCGGGCTTCAAAATAAGGCAATTTTGAGACTCGACAGCCCACGAAAACTGATATTCTTACTTTTCTTAAAAATAAATGGCTTTTTGAGAGAACAATTTACATCAGACTACTTATCTACCTAAAAGCTATCTACAGTGCTGTGCAAAAATAATGACAGCGAAATTAACAAATTGCGAACTTTCGTTTCTGACAGAAAAGCGGCGAAATATTGCTTTAACGAGGTCGAAATTTGGCAAGGAAGGTGATAAATCCGGCGAAACGAGATTTCGTGCCTGCAGAACAAAAATTTAAGTTTTGACGAAACAGAATTTCGTTTCGACACGAAATTTCCTAAAAGCAAGGTGAAATTTCGTCTTTCCGAAAGACGAAATTTCGAAAAATTCCGACTACATAATACAGCTGTAATCATTACCTCATTGCTATACGGTACATGTAAGCGTAGAAAGCATCAAGTTAACTGCTGATGAGATGCAGTTCAGACAATAGGAAGTCACCTACATGGGCCTCGCCGTATCTCGTCCCTGACCTAGCCAACTTATTCAAGCTGCTGAAAGAGGTAGTCAAGAAGCAAAGCGATTTTTTGGGTGAGCAGGAAGTCCCTGGAAAGTACCCAGAGAAAGTAAAGCACGTCTTAAACCTATGCTCCAGTGCTCAAGTTTTATGCTTCTCAAAAAAAGAATGTGATTCAATGTGACGCCTCTCTGGATGGTCGTGGAGCTTGCGTTTTTCAGGATGCCATCCAGTGGCATTAACATCTAGAGTCCTCACTGCCACTGAGGTCAACAACACCCAAACTGAAAAAGAACTGTTATCAATTGTCTTCGACGTTTGAGAGATGTCTCTATAGAGGAAAGGTCTTTATTCAAACTGACCACAAACCCTTAAAGTCTATTATGAAGAAGATTCAGCTGAGTGCTCCGAAGAGGCTGCAATCTTACGATAACGCGAATGTCTTCAGACTCGAGTGTCATTCCCGTGGCTCTACGAATGACGTCTAGGCGAATCGTTTCGCATAGAGGAAAGTTGGTTACCGCTACTTTTTCAGTTTATTCTGCAAACCTTAGTCAATGACATATGATCACCAACCGAAGCGGAGGCCGAGTACTAGATAGGCAGAGTTTGAACTAATTCATCAAGTAACGTTTTCAGAAATAAACGCTGCTAAGGAAAGTGATAAAGAACTTGAGTCGTTAACCACCGTCATCAAGCAGGGTGGCCAGAGAATTTGGCAGCTTTGTTCCCCTCTGAGCTTCTTAACTTCAGGGAGGAACTGTCAGTTCAGAATGTCGTTGTGTTCGAGGGTGAAAGATTCATGGTCCAACGTATAATATCTTGAGACATTGTAACATTGGCACAATACGTGGAAGCTACCTGGGTGTCAAGGACCGGGTTGTTCGAAAGACGGGTTAAATTAACCTCGGGTTAGGCCTAACCGGGGGTTAAATTTCTTAACCGGAGGTTTGTTAACTTGGGGTCAAAATTGCGTTGTTCGAAGCGCGGTTAGAGGACCGGTTAGTTAACCTCGGGTTTACCGCGTTTAACTCGCGGTTAGCATCCCATAATAACTCTTGGTTTTTCTTTCGTCCTAAAACGGCATCAGTGGAGGATCCCAGAAAAAAATTTCAGCGCCTCGGAAATTGCCATTTTAACCGAGAACGTGGAAGAAAACTTGCACGTTTCGCAAAGTAAGTTGACAAATAGTGTGACAAACCAAAGGCAAAAAAAAATTGGACACCACTGACAACAGTGCCACAACGCTGTAGGAGTGGAGAAGAGATAAGTAGCGAAGTCCGAGGGAAGTGGAAGAATCTTCATTTCTTGTGCAAAGTTTATCGAATTCACAAAATTTCGAAAAGGAAACGAAAGAACTGGAGGAGGATTGACCTGCTTCGAAACCTGTAGCGAGCTCTCTCCCTTTGTAATATTTTTAATTTTTTATCAATTGTCTGAACGATCTGTAATTCTTTTCTGTTATCGTTTTAATAGTCGGTAAACCGTGACAACAAGTCAGTTATTTCAAGTTGTTTTGACATTACTTTTATTATCATTTAACCTGAGGTTAGTTATTTAACCTACCTAGCTAGCAGGGTTAAATTTAACCCGCTGTTTAACCCGAGGTTTGAGCAAACCGGTGTTTGAACAACACAACAAACCTGCGATTAAAATTTATCCTCGGGTTTAGCCAATTTAACCCGAGGTTAGGATTCAACCCGCTTTCGAACAGCCGGGCCCTGGGCTGTCTGCCGAGGGCTAAGGAAGCTTTCTACTTGCCAGGAATGTACAAGTAGATTCCAGCGTTCAACTTAAGATGCAGTATCTGCAATAGTTACAAACCAACACACCAGAAAAAACCTCTAGTGTGCCATGATAAGACCCTGCCAGAGCAGCTCGGCAGACTTCTTTAAGCTCAATAGTACCGACCATCTTGTTACCACTGATCGTTATTCTAACCTTTTTTAACTGGACGTGTTGAATTCCAATACAACTTAAGAGATTATTGCTAAGCTGAAGCCTCATTTTGCAAGATATTAGGTCTGTCAGATAGACTCACTACGATTTGACTGTCGTGAATTTCAGAACTGCATGTGCCAAAGATTTCCAGTTTGAGCACATCAAAACGTCACCTAGATATCCCCAGTCGAATTGAAAAGCAGAAACAGTGCAAAGCAAAGTCTGTCTTAAAGAAAGCTCCGAACTCGAGCTATGATCCAAATATGTCTCCACTTGAGTTTAGAAGCTCACCATCATAAAGAATTGATAGAGTTCTCCAGCACAGCGTCTCCTCTCTCGAAGGACTCGCTCCTTACTGCCCTTCGCTGGCAAGATTCTTCAGAAAAATGTTGTTCATCAAGTGGCACAGAAATTGTAATGTAAGAACCACAAGCAAGCTGTTTACTATGACATAAAGAACATAAAGGCATAAAGGCATAAAGGCCTCCCTTTTATGTTACTGGCAAAGATTAGAACAAAAATCAGACAACCCTCTCTTACACGAAGCTTTTATTTCCGCAAGAAATCACAGTCAGTTTTATGATTTATTAAATAGTGTCGAAACAATACAAATGCACTACAAAAACGAGGTAATAAAAAACCAGCAATGTATTAAGAACACTCGTTCTAGCATTAAACAACAGCTGCAGAAAAAATTTGCTCAAGATTGGTTTAAAGCTCAAAACGACATTTCGGATAGCTCTAGACAAAAATATACAAACAAGGAAATTAAAAAAGATTATCGCTTGCAAGAATAACTAAAGATAGTTAGAAATCCAGCTCGTAGAATCAGTATGACTAAACTGCGATTGGGAGTTCATACTTTACGTATGCAAACAGGGAAATATGAAAATAAAGGAGCTTCTATACCAGTAGAGGAAAGGCCGGGAGGAAAGGCTTTGTTTAGTTTGCAAAAGAAACTGCATAGAAGACGAGAAACACTTCTTAATTGATTGTACTGAATACGAAAGCCTTAGAGAGCAACTTTATTTTCATATTTCTGAAAATGATGCAACCTTCATCAATTTAACACATCATGATAGAACCGTCGTTATATTTACTCAGATTGGACAATGACAAAACCGAATTACGAAATCCAATTGATTAGGTAATTAAATTATAGTATAATTATTATCGAAATGGTATATGCCGTATAATATTGTTGTTTCCGTTCAAATTTCTTTCGTTTTGAATTTGTTGTAGTTGAAAAAACCTTTATTGTAACTAGACCAATGCCTCCCTTTGGAGAGCAAGGCGCAATAAAGATATTCCTTTTCCTGTCACTACTAGAGATGCGGGAATAGTGAGGCAAGCCTACCTTCAAGATCTCGTTGTCTAAGCGAAGAGTGAATATTTCCTACACCTTTATTTGCTGGAACTCAAATACTATATGTTATTTCAGTCACTTATAAATATACGATGAGACAATTTTCATGTTTCGTATTCTTTTCTGCTTGTTCGTTGTTCCTTCTTCTTCAATTTGTCAAAACAAACGAGATGTAACGATGTTAGTTCCAGGCATCGGGGCCCAGACTAGGTAAAGTTCCCTGATGGTTTCTCGCGTTCAGTTCTGTAATCACATGTAGTCGTCGAAGCTTTACTGTGATCAAATGAGTTGTGTCCTTCAGCTTCTGTCGAGTTTATTGACTCATAACTACTTTTTACTCCCCTCGCATCTTTTGAAATCGTGACATCCTGTCATAAAATTCAAGGTTTCGCATACGAGCAGTAAAAGGAAAGTGGTATTTATTTTTTCACTAAAATGTACAAGATTTGTTTTGGTTAAGCGGAGTAGAGTGATCTTAATGATAAGTTTATCCTTTGTTAGCTCGAACTATTGTTTAAACTAAAGGATGCAAATGGTTCACCCTAATTGATTTTTTCTTGCAAAATCTTTTCCAGATAAGTTAAATTTCCCCTTTGGAATGACCTCTTTCCGCTAATCTGTTGGGTTTTCGAGACTTCATTGAGCTGGCCTGCGTTTTGTATACAGAGTGCTATCCATCAGAGTCGCCTGAGTATAATTTGATTGGGATTGTTTGAGACTGATTGTTATTTGAACGCTATTCAAATACTGGCTGTTTATGCGTAATTTAACACTAAGTTAGGCATAGCTTGATATATATAGGAAAAAAAGGCTGTGCCTCTACCTATTAAAACTATTTAGTTTTCCTTTAGTTATTTTAAAGAAGGCTAGTTACTTTCAAATTTACTTTCAGAGTAAAGATGGAAAAACTGGCGATTGCTTTAATAGTTTTTGTACTGCTTGGATCAATGTCTACCCCGTGTGATGGAATTGCTGTTGGAGAATGGCTCAACCACAGAAACGGGAAACGTAACTACAAAGATTTAAATGACGGCTACAATGAAGTTACCAGAAGCATCTACAGAACCTTCAAAGAAAAGCACGAAGCCACTGATGATAATTATAAGGCCAATTGACGCAAAGAGCGAAGACTGAGGTGACGACTAAGAGTAAACCGAACTTTCGGTAAAGGATTATAATTAAGATTAAGCACTAAATTACCTACAATAAGCACCAGGCTTCAAAGGGAGTAATAGATAGATTAAACTTTACTAAAGTGCATAAATCTATGACCGGCCATATATGCCCTACCTTCTAAATGGGGAAACTAACAATTTTAGAAGCTAAGATGAATGCTTGTTTAAATAATAAAGCTAAATCTTAGAGTGGTTGAATTAACTTTTTACTTGTACGAAGTAAAATCTTAATATGACGGATAATGCACATTAACAAACTATGTAAGTCGTTGAGTGAGATATTAACTGAAGCTGACTTAATGGTAAAGAAACTGTTATCCTGTATTTATACCATAAACTGAACTTTAAAAAAGCAAAAAAAAAGGTTGAGAATCTTCTTGTTCTGAGGGAAGCATATTGAGGAGGGAATTTGGGAGTGGGCGCTTTCTCAGTTTGGAGCGCTAATTCGAGGAAAGTAAGGGGGTTACATTACATATCTTTCAGTTAATATTATGGTTATGACTGTTTTCTATTAAATCCAATTGTGTTATCAGGTGCATCCCATTGAAACACTTTTATGTCCCTTCTATGAGCTATGTGTTTTTACTGAACTCTCTGTACGTACTGAGCTCTCGGCGGTTTTACTCCAGGTACAAATTGATAAACCACGCACGATTGGATACATAGTCGTTTATGTATTTAAAATATAGATTTAGCCAGGGCTAAAAGCGAATCCTCCGTTTATATATTAATGATAAAAGCAATTAACGTCTCAGCCACTTATAACCCCTACGTCCTTAACTTTATGAGTCTTCCATTTACCTTTTGAGGTAGGGAATAGCTGATTAAAAGTCTTGTGTCATAAAAAGAAATCAAATGTTTTACATACATAGTGCAGCTAGTGTCGTCATCCGATCCTTTTCTTCAATAGGTTTGATATGTAGTGGCTTGGGGGATCGTGTGGGGAAACACTTCATTAGCCAGTCGGGTATTTAATTTACAATGATTCGGAAGCAGCCAACAGGTTACGATTTCTAAGGTCAATACTTCTTTGCACGGATAGCCCGCGAGCAGATTCACTTGTGCTAGATTTGGGAAGCTTTCGGAGGCGGATCCCTTATCGCGCGAGAAAAAATTCACTTTTCATCATTGCGCTTTGGCAGCTGCTCCACCAAAATTTTCCCGGAACTAACACAATGTGAGCCTGCTCGCAGGCTATTACACGAGGGAGCTTAAACAACTACGACGACGACAAATTCCGAAAACAATTTTAATGATCAAAACAAGAGCTCTGCACGTGCATCACGCTTTTTAATACCTTTCTTTCACGTCCACGTACTGTCACGACTACGGCGCAGGAAACCTCCTATTTTGACGTTTTATGGAGGACGTGGACATATGACGACGAATTTTCCTTCCTCTTTTTGAACTTGAATAAAATCCTTAAGAATTCAACTCCAAGAAAAGTCGCCTGCATTCGACATATTGAGCAGGTCCAAATAGACGCGATAAAGTTTGAAAGAACGCAAATTCAATTTTTTAGCAACGTTTTCACCGTTGTCGTCGTCGTCGTCGTTGCTCAAGGACCCTAATGATGGCAAGAAAGGACGTCGATAAAAAAGTTCAAGTTAATGCCATGAAAATTTGTTTGATACCTCCTTCACCAAGCGGAGACTTCTGTGTGTGGTTAAAGGCACTAAGTAATGTGTTTAGCGCAGAGTTGACCTAAAACAGCAATAAACCCATTACATGGCCACTTTTAAATATCTCCTGTTCTTGCAATGCTTCAGTGAAGAAGTTTTGCTCAAAACTGTCTGAAGGACCAGGCAATATGTTAATATTTATTATATGGCTACAACTGATTTTGACACAATTAAATAACAGCAACAGACAAAATGTAAAGGCAAATAAGTTAATTTGGGGACGGCTTGGCGAGAACCAACCCTGCAAAGCACTTAGAGTGACAAAGTATTGGGCAAAATAACAAATGGAAGTTCATTCGAGCCCAAGAGACTTCATCCACATAGGTGTCTTTGGCTTGAACAGACTTTCAGAGGCCTTGTCTCTCATACGCCCGGTCACTAACCCCATTATTTGCAGAGGAAGTGGCCCCTCCCAAAAATGAAAACCAAAAGTGGAAGGGTCAACCCCGACGCTTCTCAGGTCCTAATGCAAAACGCCTCTCTAATTATATTAAGGCTGACAGGCTTGTCCTGGGAAATTAAAGCAGTTGTTTGCTCGAGAGATGGGTCTAAAAATTAGATCCCTGGAGCCAGAAGGGATGAAAAATGTACAAGGGGCCTCTTAAGAAGCTTACAAGGACAAGCAGGGCTAGAAATCTCCGAAAAAATCACTTCGTAGCTCTTTCGAGGTTGGTAGTTCTTGCTCTTGAGAACGTTTATGACTATGAAACCCTCATGAAAGAAAATGTCATTCCTGCTAATGACCTAAAAAAAGGCAGCGAATTACAAAACGTACATAGTAACTTAACGTAAATGAAAGGGTTTTGAAGGTCAGCTAGGACAGTAAGGTCGTGAATCACAGAGGAAGAAATATATTCTTTCCGGTTAACGACCCAAGTACCTTAAATCCTTCTGGAAGCAAATCTGACCGCTTGGACAACTATGTCATCCGTGAGTAGTATACAAAATAGAGGTTCTAAGCCGGGTGGATCAGGGATGGGGTGACGTCATGGATAAAAGTAGGTTTAGTCTATACTCAACATAGCCTGGGTTTTGTGACGTCATGGTGAAAACAGTAGGCAGACAAAACCTGCCTGAGCTTTTCCAAAACGTAAGTAATCCATCAGTTTTGCGTTAATTATGATATATGAACCCGTGAAAACCGTTAAAGCGAAAATATGCTTCTTCGGAATGTAATACAAACATCGAAAACAGCGATAGATTTTCATATGGAATGAGTGTAATATATACACTCCACTGTGCTACAACATTCACTGCACACTCATCTAAAGACAACTGACTGATCATNGTACCTTAAATCCTTCTGGAAGCAAATCTGACCGCTTGGACAACTATGTCATCCGTGAGTAGTATACAAAATAGAGGTTCTAAGCCCGGTGGATCAGGGATGGGGTGACGTCATGGATAAAAGTAGGTTTAGTCTATACTCAACATAGCCTGGGTTTTGTGACGTCATGGTGAAAACAGTAGGCAGACAAAACCTGCCTGAGCTTTTCCAAAACGTAAGTAATCCATCAGTTTTGCGTTAATTATGATATATGAACCCGTGAAAACCGTTAAAGCGAAAATATGCTTCTTCGGAATGTAATACAAACATCGAAAACAGCGATAGATTTTCATATGGAATGAGTGTAATATATACACTCCACTGTGCTACAACATTCACTGCACACTCATCTAAAGACAACTGACTGATCATAAGCTATCCATCTCTCTATACACACCAAATAAATTACAAATAATTATTTGCAAAATTGATGGATTATTTACGTTTTGGGCAAGCACAGGCCGGTTTTATCTGGCTACTGTTTTCACCGTGACTTCACATAACCCAGGCTCTTTTGAGTATGGACTTACTTTTAGCAGAGCTCCGCGCGCGAAGCTCGCCAGCGGAGTACCATGGGTAAATAAATCTACCCATTCCAGAAAATTTGGTAATCGCGTGACCGACCGACCGACCAACCGTCCGTCCGCAACACAGGCATACCAATGTTTACTCTAACACATCGTTATAAAACCATTACTAAAAAATAGAACTCAATAAATTCTCTATCACGTTGAAGCGTAACTCTTTTAGTATATTGTTCGCAAATTGGGCGCTTGTCAAAAGTTAGAACCGGCTGGCCGTATAGGTGATTTTGGAAATTTTTTGAACTGTTTCACTACACGCGTGCTTCGATGGTCCTGAATATTGAATGAATGCAATTTGTCTTGAAAAATTGTGAAATACTGCATTTTGTAGAGGTCTGTATGATAAAAACAGCGCCTCATAGTACTCTTTCCCCTCAGATGTGGTGTAGAAAGAAAAGGTTGGTTTCCACGCACCCAGATTTATTGGCAAGAATTTGTAAAGTTAACTTGTCGAATGCAAAAAATTCGGCCTGATTTGTTTTCCACGCCTTATCTACTGTGATCAAGAGCCATTATTGCTCTTAAATGTGACGGAAGACTATTTTTTGGGTGTACATATAAGGCTATATCAACTCGATGCAAGATTTGTTTCACTCCCAAATCACTTAGCTTTTCACTCAAAAGTCACATGAATGTGCCCTTAAGTTAACTGATTTGTGGAATACAAGTTTATTGTTTGATTTAAATTATGAATTCATCAATGGGAGCTTCGCTTTTAGCCGTGGCTAAATCTATATATTATTCATGACGCATCGGTGGATTGACAGGATCCACCTTGAACCACGCGACCTAGAGCCTCTATTGTGTATACTACCTTTGAGGGAGAGGAAATGCCCGCCATGCTATGAGCCCATTTAATACCGTAAAAAGCCGAGTCTACGACTCGTCAAAGAGGTGTTGTAAACGCAAGGCAACATGGCTGGGACTGGCGGGATGGGCGCAGGAATGAATCTTACTGGTAGCAAAATCTTTCAGCTTGCGAAAAGCACGATTGTACACCACAGTTGTACTAATGGCCTTTGAGGAGAGAACCGTAGATTGTAGACTGTCAGTCAGCCTCAGGATTGAACGCTCTGGTAGTTAATTCTGGAGTCCGCGTCAGAAACCAGAACGGAATATTTCTCAAAGGTAATAAAAAAACAAAAGAAAAAATGTGAGGAGCACAGGAAAAAAACAAAAAAAAAAAGCAAAAACCACGCAGCCATGAATAGCAAACGATTCTTGATAGCAGATGTATTTCATTGTGCAGATCCAGTGCAAAAATAAGGTTAAAACATAATAAGATGACACAAATCTCAGTCAGCTTCAGCTATCAGTAACCAAGTTTCCAGATGTTGCATAAATTTTCCACATGAACTCACCCGTCAAATTTTGAGCACAGAAAAAAAAGAATAATAAATGCAAGCTTACGAACCAGGAAAAGGGAACTCCCAAATAGAGGGGAAAGAGAAGGGGCACAAAAAAATAACTGCAAAAATAGCCATGAGCAAGAGGTTACGTGTAAAAAATCTAACGGCTTCACACCTGAACGTATACGCATAGAAAGCGACTAGGAGCGCAAGTAAAACTTTCCCGTCAGGCGTAAAGCAGAAGCCCGCCAGGGAGGAGGGAGAACTGGGGCACCGAAAATTGATTCGCTACGAAGTCAAAATCTAAGGGCCTGGATTCGAAAAGGGAATTGCGGACGAGACTGGAACAAATAACCCCAGGAACTTAGGCAAATAAAGCCAGTTGTCAACAAATCCATTCCACAGCACTCCATCTCTAGTAAAGACATTCCAGAAAATAGGTGACTTCCATAGGGAGAGAACAAGGGCCCGATGACTCTAACAGTGAGACAAACCGGAGGACAAAGCCCGTTATTGTTGTCGTAACCCCAATTTTGAGAAAAGAGAGCCTCGCAACCCAGCTGAAAGAATCGAATAGTTAAATCTAGGCAACTTGGTATTGTAGCTACAGGCGAACTTGGCAATAGCATGAGGACCCCAGAAGTCGTTATCGTCGAAGCTAAAAAGCTTTCTGATACAGTCCGCACTGGCGTTCATGATCAGGTCCCTAGGAATACACTTGACCTCGAGCGAAATACAACGCTGGAGGTAAACTTGGAAAAAAAAGCCAAGTTCTGTAGATCACATTTCCTATTGCTGTTACGCAGAATGGATTCGACTTTCTCGTTGTGAGAATACCAAAAACCTTCGAATTAGAGAAAGTTCGTGATAATAAGTATCTTGCTAAGTAGGAGGAAATAAATAGCAAAATAATGACGATTCAGAAAAGCTAATTGTTGTCTTAAATGAAGAAGAATCCAGTCTTCATGAGGGTGAATCTGCTGCCAAGTATGGTCCAAATTAATCTCTTATTCTTGATTCTGATTCTCCTTGGACTGCTCCCTCTCTTAATCCCCCTTTTTCTGAGGGTGACACAGTGAGAGTATGGAGTTTGTTACTTATTGGTTTTCGGCGGATTCCCCGGCGGATTTTGCTGTCAAATCTTCTGCAACTCCCAAGGTTGGTGGAGACGCTGATTCTCTCTCTCCTGTTCGTCAGGTTGGGATGCAATATGAGGCGCGTGACCTGTGTGGCAAAGCCAAGGGTTCGCGTGGCAGCAGTTGTGTTCACCAGCCCCCTCTTCTGAAGCCATTGTCAGGGAGGCATAGCTTTCCTCAAGTTGTTGCTGAAAGCTGGCCAAGCCAGGTCCTACTTTGCGTCGTGCGCCCTCTCTTTTTCTTTATTACTACCCGTCACCGTCAAACTTATCACTTTAAATGTTAACGGGATCTCCTATCCAGTTAAACGTGTCGGTCTACTGCGCAGTGGCTACGTCATCTCTCTTGTGAGAGATACACACATTACTGATGTGACCGAGGCTAGTTCTTGGTTCTCAGCGTCTAGTCTTTTAACGGTAATAGCTCCTGGTACCGTTCACTCTTGCAGCCAGTTCATCATTTTCTCTTGTCAAATATTGGGTTGACATAGATTAAGTTGTTGTTGTTGTTGTTGTTGTTGTTGTTATTGGTAAAGCTTATGTTTTAAGCCGGCTTCGCCGTGCTTGCTTTTTTTTTTTTTTTCAAGATGAACTCGAGGCAAGAATAACGCTCAAAGCTTTCTTTTCACAACCCATAGGATAACTAAATATTCTTCAGAACGTTTTCTTTCTAGTCGAGGTTAGAAAATGTTTTAAGACTTTTTTAAGTTCTGTACTAGGTCACTGAGATCATTGTCTCAAATCTTACAAACATGCTTAAAGTGACGACATAAACAACGCTCGACTTCATGAAACCAGAAAAAAAAAACATCAAATGCAACATTATTGCTCAAGCTTGCTGGTCGAGATGCAGCTCCTGAAATCCATCAAGTAAGGCTTTTGAACCCTCCATAAACGCATCCAGCAAGGTGAAGTAAGTGCTTAATAAGAGTAGCTTATTTTTGAAAATAATGATTTCCGATTACTTTTTGGTCAAGCGGCGCATTTCTCAACCAAAAACCCAATAAACACGCCAGCCATGAATAGCAAAAGATTCTTGATAACAGGTGTATTTCATTGTGTAGATCCAATGCAAAAAAAAGATTAAAACATAATAAGATGACACAAATCTCTGTCAGCTTCAGCTATCCAGTAAATAAGTTTCCTGATGCTGCATAAATTTTTCATATGAACTCACCCGTCAAATTTTGCCTGAGATAAAAATGGGACGTTGAGCGTGACCAACGCGTGACCATGATAAACAAAGTCCAATTCCAAGACCGACTGCTGGTTCATAATCACAGAAGTTATTTCCTTAAAAAAGTAATGTCGAGTCTGCGATCTACTAAAAACTAAACCCTTGTCAGCGGAAGACTTAAAAAAGTACGTAATCTCAATGGGCCAAAACTTGAGCCCGCGATAAGGTCATTTGAAACTGTTCAGCGGATACCCTGTTTTTTCACTTGATCATAACATGAATGTGCAATATCATCCCACACTAGCTTTCTGCCAACATTTCTCGAATGGATAGAACCAAATTTTCTATTTGATCTGTAAAATTTCCATTGACAGAGAAACTTACACCAAGATAGGTATGATTAATATTGAAGATTTCAATGTGATCATTGCTAACCGTAAAGTTGTATTTATCTATTGTTGATTATTTATTGATTTATTACTGATTTTTTGTTGATTTCTTGTTGATTTATTATGACAGAGTGTTAGCTTGGTTATTACAATTCAATAACTCGGCAAATGTTACTACAAGTTACGACAGGTATTATAATTCACGACATTATTACAATTCACGACAAAACAAACCTGCTTTGGTGGGTTAAGCATAATCAATATAATCTTTCATTTTAATTTGATTACGTTTAAGTGATAGGAGGGGTGACCGTATAAGAGATTACAGTGGAACCCCGCTATAACGAAGTGCCACGGTACCGAAAAAATTGTTCGTTATAGCCTGGTGTTCAGTGATAGCAAAGATCCTGTTATAACGAATAATCTGGTTAACAGCAAAAATATTCGCTATAGCGGGGTAGTTTATTATATAACAACTACCAAAACGTAGAAAACACTATTTAATATTCATTTGATACGTACTGTAAACTGTAAGTGTAAAGCGCAGAAAAGCAAGACATCAAATTCCAAAACCCTTTCAATTAAAGCAAGCTGGAATTTCTACTCAAATCTGTCCTTTTTACTGACTGCTGCGAGCGACCAAACAAAATACTCGTTACAGCTGGGTAAATTGTGCGTTGGAACCGTCAAAATCTATTCGTTATAGCGGAGTTCGTTTCCACATATTTTACTGTAATTCTGCCGGGTTTTCGGATGTTTTTTTTCATGGCAGGGTTCCACTGTATATGGACTGGAGGGTTACCCACCAGACGAGTTACTATACCTTCCGGAAGTCCCCCACCTCCATGTAAACAGACCCAGTGGCTTAGAGCTTGTACAACTCATTTTCTGGTCACCCTCAGCAATCAGCACATTGTCAGTGGCTGCAGGAGTTTATTAGTAAGAAATCAAGGGGCACATAAGTTGATTTTTTATTTCTTTTCTTTCAGTTCCTTTTTATAAATACGTAACATGTGACATATTGTTTCGCATCTCTTATACTTCCGGGCTATTAGCTTAAATATAGCGTAGTATATACAAAATACAAAATAAACTGAACAAACATAACAAAAATGACTTCTTATGCTGATGTCAATAACTTGCTGTATTTTACTTATTCAATCACTGTTATCTGACGAAAGCTTTCCTCAGCTGAGACATGAGAAGATATTTACAAGTATATTTCTAACGGCATGTTGAATGTGTTTCATCTTCCAGCAGTAGATCAGAGGATTTAAGGATGAATTCAGAAAAATTAACAAATCATTGAAAAACAGTAAAGACTTTGCGGTAGTAAATTTTTCGTCTGCAAGCCTTATACAAGTAAGAATTAAATTCGGTAAATAGCAGACCACAAGCACAAGATATACACAGAAAATCGTAATCGCAGCTTTTTTCTGTTTCTCGGCGTTCCGCTGCTTTTCTTTATTAATCTCTCCTCCATCGAATGCTTGCATGGCGGCAATTTGTTCTGTGTGGTATTTTACTGCCAAGTATATCTTAAGATAAAATAGGGTAATAACGACAAGACAAACAATCGTAGTAACAGGGACAGAGGCGAAGCCTACCGAAAGGTCCCATAAAAAAAGAAGTCCTATAACTGCGCTGGACATCCAAATCAAGATCACTACAAAAACAACACGGTTATAAGTCACAAATTCGTGGTATCTTAGATGAAGATGAATTGCCAAGAATCTATCAGCAGCTAGAGCTGTGACTCCAATTAACGAAGCAGCACAAATAAAATTTGTTGCGAAGAAGTAGGCACCTTTTAATATGACAAGATAAGTATCAAGTTCGTATTTTGAACGAGCACTTGTGTTCGTAGACGTTAACGTGGTTAAATAAGTTGTTGATTGATTGATTGATTGATCAGGGCTTTTTTCTTTAAACATAACGGTTATTGCCACGTACAGAGGTTGAACAAGTAAACTAACACCAACATCGGAAACAGCCATACTCAGGAGCAATAGTTTAAAGTTCTTTGGTAACGCCAACGTTCTTCTTAAAGCAAGAATCGCTACTGCATTGAACGCGACTGTGGTAACTGATAAACAGGCAGGGAATACGCATTGTAAGATGAAAAGCGAATTTTCCATCGTAAAGAACCACGTTTTCAAGGGCTTTAAAGTATCCGGTTATTAGTGAGAGCGTTGAATCCGAAACTGTTGGGATCTCTTTACTTCCTCACATTTCAAAATAAACCGAGCAAAACAACTGCTGAAAAAGAAAATTATCAAATAATTTAAAATCGAAGTCATTGTTTGACATATTTTGCCCCGGATATTACTTAATAGAGGCGTGTTTATTTTACTGCAAAAATTGGTGAAGTTGATTTATGTGAATGAATGAGGCTGAGTATCTTAGGAAGAAATGTGGAGATCGAGGAGAGTGTTATCCGTCCAGGCCGTTGACCGAGGTGGAGAACGCCCTCCGAGATCCCCATAATTCTTCATATGATACGAAAGACTAATTCAATAATAGTTTATCATTCATTCAAAATAATTCCTTATTTAAAAACATAGCTAAGACATGCTTACCTCCATCGATGTTAAGTTCATCTTCGATAGTGCACGTTTAGGGTTGTTCAGCTCCGCAAATGTTCTCCAAATAGGAGATGTCGCTCTTCGAGTTGTGTTCTTGCTGTTCATGCCATGTTTTTAGCTATTATTTCGCCTAGTTCTTGCTCTTGCAACGAGTGAAATGTCCGCCATTTTTGTTTTCAAAACCAAAACAACTCAACCTCGTCCCCAGGTCTTCTCGGTTAACGTTGCATTAACCTACAAGGAAGCTGCACTTTTGACGTCATCGGTTGATATATCGCAAAATTATTCCAAATTTGGTCATCAGTAGCCGGTTATGGTGAATTATGCGTGTGCTTTTAGCCAATCAGCATCGGGGAAATATTTTGAATTAATAATAATATGGCTTAATTGCTACATTTAGTAACCATTTTAATTAACATTTAAGCACACATGTATCTGTCGAAATACCTGAAATCATTGATAAGTAAGTACGAACGAGAGAAAAATTGTATTCTCTGTGACGTTGTTGTTGTCTCTGTCGGACAAAAACTTTCACATTAAAGTATGTTGCCCAGTATCCGGACACTTCAGTTTAAAATTGCAATAACTTTCCTTTGCTTATCGCAAGAGCTCTGAAATTTGGCCCAGAGAAAAATCTATTTACTCCTTAATATGACGAAAGACAGTTTTTGAAAAAACGGAAACAAAGGTAGCGCTTTAATTATAAAAACGTCTCGAGGATACAACGGGTCATAGGCCTGTGTTGTTATTGTTGCATTAACATGTATTTAAAGCTGTCCGTTCGCTGAATATTCGAAGTCTTGCACTTGCAAAGTAGTCTGGCAATCGATTCCATAAATATAACCTAGCATCTTGAAATAAAACATAACAAATGACTGGGGTATGGTGGAGAACGCGAGCGGCTGTTTTAAAAATGGTATAATTCTCACTTCCTTGTCTAGGAACTTTTTCAATGATTTAAGGTAGGCATCCGTGGACATGCCGAAGCCGCAGTTTGCAAGCTCAATTAGCCAATCTGCAAACGACTTTTTTTCTTCATTTTTTATTTAAAAAAAAGCTTGGGGAAGGGACCTCAATCCGACGGTCAAAGGTCACTCTCCTATTTAGTCTGACTTGCAGTGTTGATTTCTTCATGCCCAGTCCCCACAATAAGCGCGATTTTCTAGCACTAATTCCTCCTTCCAGCTGTCCTTCTTTCACATCTCTCAATCCCTTTGTGACATTTTTGAGACCGTTGCAACCCCATTCTAGCAGTCACAACTGGAGAAAGTATGAGAATTCCAGGTTCAACTCTGACGCTTTCGGTTATCTATATAGAAAATACAGTCACTCGAAACAAGCCGTGCACACGAAATCAAGTCGCCTCTGAATTAGTGAAGAAAATTTCCATACGGAGTTGAGTGGAATTACATTTTACGACTGTATCATATATCCTAAGCTTTAATTATAGTTACTGATATGAAATAAATCTTATCCGGAAAATGTATAGAGCTAATTCATCGATTCTGTACAGCAAAGAAAAAACTGTCCGGATACTGGGCACCAGACATCAATACTTAGTGAATGTTTCTGGCCTCCATTATTCCAAACAAATCGAATTTCAAGAAGAATTAATAAACGTACGTTCTGAAAACCTGACTTCCTTAAGTATTTTCACTTTAATAATAAAACAGTTTTTTTGAAAATATTACACATTACCCTCCCTTTTCTGAGCAGCACTAATTTTACTGCGCAGTAAACAGCGTAAATATTAGCCATGAAATGTCTATTCACCTGAACAGAACGGCGTCTTCTGCAACTGTTTCGCAAGCTTTCAAATCGCCAAAACTTTCGTCTTAAAGCTGAAATGTTCAGCTTTCATTCGAAATAGTTCTTTTACCGAGAACTGAAAAGGGCGCCTCAAAAATTGAGTGTTTGTTTCAAGTGTCCGGATACTGGTACCGTTCGGATACTGGGCAACATACTGTGCGGTATAAAAAACACCGTCTAAATACAAAGACCCTGCAATACCAAGAGATTACATAAATGTGGCATACGTAAAAACGCACGTAATCCCTGCGGTTACAGCGCATTAGGAGTCATTAAGGAAGGGACTGTCCTGATAAGTCCTTCAGAGACATTCCAGGCAGTACTACCCCCAGGGAATCCAGTGAGAAAGTCAATGCTAATTCCCCATGCTATTTTTAAAGTAATTTCGTGCGAGTGAGCTTCAAACAAATCAAAGTCTCTTTTTTATTAAGCTAAAAACTAATATTATTAGAAAATATAAAATATAATTTTATTAAACTAAAAAATACATGTTTCATATGCCCTAACTTACATTTGCCTATATCGTTAATAACATACCACGAAAAGAAAAAGATCCGCCAAAATGTGCTAAACGTTTGCCTGCGGTTAGCTCATGATTTTTGGATTTTTCATTTTTGTGACTTGCGAGTAAAAAGTAGTTAGGTTTCGCTTCTCTTAACTGGAGCTTTCGCCTCTCTAAGTACTGAACCGTATTGGAACTCCAGTGTTAAAAAGTACTAGTTTTCCTCCTTCACAATTTATTCACTTTGGGTTGCTTGTAGACTGTCAAGCCACATTTAGACGGTTTTAGTTCTAGTTCGTATCTGAAAATGATAGAAATGCAGTAAATAGCTGCTAGTGTCAAACTGAGATAGGTGACTTGAACTCTCACTCTCACTCGGCAGTATGTTAATCAATTAAAATGACGTCAAAGTAGCACTTTCGTTGAATAGTTTAAATTTTACAGTAGATCATAGCCTGTCGAGCACCATTAGGCTTTTAACAAGAAAGTTCATTCAAAGATGTGTTTATGCGTTTCCACCCATAAGAAACTGTTAACTTTGATGACTCTCGCAGCGGTGGTTTTAAATAAGAAAATGTTCTCAGATCGATAAAACGAGTGGTATTCAACAAGGTCGACTTACAGAACTCTATTTCTACGAATTTCTCAAAGATCATTTACAAATTATGCAAGAACAGTAAGCTGCAGCTGTGTTCACCATACATCAAGTTATTTTCAGACGTTTTCTGGCACACCATAATCTAGTTGTCCGGACTCAACTGAAATTTGGAATAAATATTTCCATAATTTTTAGTTCTGTGCCTTCTTTTAGAGTGAAAATCCAAAGAAAAAAGGCACTAAAAAGTCTGATTTCAGTTATCCAAGAGGTAAATATAAATTTAGATCACCATTCAGTGAATAACGGTATTTTGTTTGAAAAGGCGCCTTTCCACTGCTATGAAATTCTAAGCTCAAACGCATAGCTATCTATTAACAAATTAGATGGGCAGTTGTTATTTATCAGCGAAAAGGCAATGCCTTGGTGTTTATTGACTATAATTGAATAATTGAGACACGATGTTCCGTCTAACTGGTCCAAAATTTGTTTTTATGACCTCCTAGTGTTATTGCGAGAACCCACGTGGGTTAATTGATACGGTAATCAATCGTCCTAGCTATCTGTTTTCTGTTGAATAATTTCTCAATACGCCTTGTTTTCACTGTTACAGGAAAATAGAGTAGTAACATGATAACTCCGTTATGGAAATTGGGCGTTGCTTTAGCTGTAGCAGGGAAGAAGTGGTCTTAATGCTGAACAAACGACTCGATATTCTCTTTGAGATAAAATTTTTCTTTTTTTCATTCGATTCCCTTCAGCTTGTTCTCTTCCTCCAATTGTCAATTCTCTCTCAGCGTAGCAATTTTTTTAAGCTCAACGAATATTTAGAGTTTTATAACTATTTCATTCTAAGTCATATTACATCTTGTCACGACTGATGACCTCACATAACTCTGTCCATCATCAATGTCACATGATGAACAAAACATATTTAAGAAGTTCCTTTTTTTCGATAAATATACTATTTTGGGCAAATCAGCAGTTTTTTAAGCCAAAAGTTACGCTTAAATTTCAATAATTTTTAGCGGGTGATACAGCATTAAGAGACCACAAGAACACCTGTTTAAGCCACAAACTGTTCCGCCACAAAAAAAAATTGAGCGAAGGTTTTAGATATCGTCAAATCTAGTGGTATTAAACTGTCAGTTTTTATGAAAAAAATTCTAATCAAGATTATTTAGAAATAACACTGAACAGAACCAGTTAGTGGCTGATGCATCCACTATTTAGACGTCACGACAGCTTGCAAATTATTGCTATCTGTTAGTAGAAATTAAAACAAACATTTCAGATCTTAAATATAACCAATATAAACAATTTTTAAAATACACGGAGTGATGTTTAACGTTTAATATAAAAAGTTTTCCGGATTCTTTATAGTCGATTCCCAAAACTCAATATGGTAAAATAAATCGATACGGCAGCCATATTGAATTTATTAATTTTAAAAGGTATTATGGGATGCCCAGGGGGCTCTCGCTCAGTATTTACGTACGCTTTTGAGGCAAAAAGAGAACTTACTGTATATTTCTCGGGAAAAAGGCGATCATTATTACATCCAAACACGGCACAACGATCTTTTTTTCCCATTACAATCTTTTTCTAGGAAAGGACATAATCACTTTTAAGGCGATTTAAAAACATCGGTATGGTCTCCGAAAAACTGTATCTAAACACCTCAAGACGTGTAAAGCAAATAGTAAGATTTGTTTGTCGCTGCGGCAGAAAGCTAAATAGGAATAAAAAGAATTCTGCGCGCAGGTTATATTCAAAACATGAAAATTTCAGAGCCATTTATAAAACGGTGCAGTGTGCCGGAATATTCAGGGATATTCAATGGCATCATTGATTTATGCATGACTGGGTTAACACCAAAAGATCGGAACTTAACAACTGAAATTATAGTCATAAGAGAACATCTAGCGGTCAAAGATAACTAGTATAAAGAAGTCCTTCTGACCACTCAAAGAAACGCTTTGGCAGCGGCACCTTTGCATGGCGCTGTCTATTTTAAAGACTTTTGCAACTAACATTTGGACCAAATTCTTGCCTATTTTTTGTTTGCAGCAACAAGAAAAATATAGAGAAAGTGACGCAAAGCACAGTCTCAACCCAGTTGTCCAAAGCTTGGACTGCACTGCTCAACTGATAGAATATCAATCATTCCACTGGATAATTTATCCGTTCGATTTGGCGATCTCAGCAATCTCAACAGACTAAACCGGAGAGGACTAACTGTAGTTAGATCAAGGAATTACTCACCCTTCACAAAGACAAATACGACGAAAAAGAAACTTACCTAATGATCAACGCTTGTTAATTCCAGAAACGGTGGTTAGTTCAACAATGAGCATGATTACTATCCTAACGTTAATTGATATAATGTGAATTCGAAGCTTCTTAATTATTATGTCAGTCGTATCGATGCTTTCTCAGCTGATATTATAGGTGACGAATTACTCCTTAATTTTGGCGCGAAATTTCAGCGTTAATTTGTAATTTCACATGTGAAATTACAAAATTGCCATGGCAACTTTCCGTGCGTCTCAGTGTCAAGATGGCGACGAAGTTTTAAAATGCCGTGAATGAAGATGTCAGGGCACAAAAGACACTTTAGAAAACCTAAACACACAAGAGAACATCAAGAAGGATTCTATAGGAAAATTCATTACCTGACGAGGGAATTCCACGTTAAATTGCACGCGAAAACCGATATGTATCGCACGAATCGCGAAGCGATGAGTGCGATATCGGTTTTCAAGTGCAATTTAACGTGGAATTCACGAGTCAGGTAATGGATTTTCCTTAAATCGCATAACTGAATAAAAATCAGAAAAAAAAGAAAGCGGCAATAATATTGTTTGTTTTTATCCTGAGCGCGCGCTCGAGAAAGCCATTTCAAAGTCAACTGTCAGAACTGTCATTGCGTTAGCAAATAGGAAGCAAGGTCAGTCGTACACGTTTGAACCTTCGACAACTTTTTTTGTACCTTGTGCTTGTTTTTACATTTGTTTTCAAACTTTTTTTACACGTAAACAAGCTTCACACTAATCGTAAGGATAAATAGAGGTATTTCACTGAATTTACAAGCCGTTTATCTATAACATCTTTTTTCAAATTGGTAATTTGCTCGAGAAGGAAAATAATTTACACCTTTTACCTCTTCGGCGGCAAAACTGAAAGAAATGAAGTGTCCAAGCGAAAGCACTGAAAGTTTAACGTCGCGATTGATATATGGTAAGTACCTTGAAATGTTTTAGAAATGCTGTTCAAGTTCAGCTCTGTTTTGTACTTTTCTAAGTATCATGATTCAGGACGATTGCAAGCGGCGTACTCTTTTTCGTGTTTTCAGGGGCCATGTCGTCTTTGAAGGTATTCATTTCTTCCTCCGTTGTCGCTTCTCCGTTTTGTTTGGTTGAACTTTGGCTTGCCATTTTCTGGGCCGTGTTCACAAGATTTTCTTGTTTTGTCGTTGTTGCGAGCGAAAGACGTTTTTTATGCGTCTTCGAGAATTTGTAGTTCAGTTAAAAACATGGAAGAACCTCCGGCTCACTAAAAAAAACGCTTTTGTTTGTTTTTTACTCTTTAAAAGGTGACAATGGTTTTGAAAACATTTTAAAATGACATTGTAGAAAACCTTTTTTGCAGTTGTTGTGTTAGAATTTGACGATAGTTGTTAGGTAGATGCGAAACAATATCGCTTAGCCTCGTTTTCAACTCGCAATTCCACGCTAAATACCTCGCTTCGTTAACCAATCAGAATGCGAGATGTTACTCAATTATGCGATTCTAACAGGTATTTTGCCGAAATAGTCTGAAAGTTCTGAACTTTATAAACGAGAGAGTGGAGTTCTCGATCGAAACTATCGAGGATAAACATGTCAAAAATTCAAGATTGCTAACGTAATTCGTCACCCATGATATTAAAAGGTAATCAAATGGTATACTCGTGAAATTAGGGAATAATTTCACTTACGTTTTGTGAAAGCGTGCATGAAATTATTCCCTAATTTCACTCGTCACCATTTGATTACACATACAAACACCACTCTCTTTGTTAATGAGCTTTTTTATGCAAAAAGCAGGAAACGAGAATTTCGCGGATATCTATAAACTTAATTCATTGCTTCTAATTTTGAGGACTTTACTTTCAAACTCTCGAATTCAGTAAATGGGTCAGGATAAAGTGAAATTTGTTTGCATCGCCGACACTGAAATTTTATGGTCTTAACACAGTCACCTGTTACGAAATATGATGAGCAAATGTAAAGGCAACATCTTTCAATTACACAAAAAGGTAATGACGTGTTTATTTGCAATAATTGAATAACTGAGACACCACGCTCCTTCTAATTGGTAGAAAACCTATTTCTATGACTTCCTCATGATCCCACATCCCACGTGGTTTACCATAACGAATCGTACTGTCTGTTTCCATTTTTTTTTTTTTTACGCCCGGCTTTCAATGTCAATTACAAGAAATATACTGCTAACAAAACTCCTTTGTGAAAATTGGGTGTATCTTTTATTTTAGTGGGAAGGAGGTTATACTGAACAAAAAGAGCTAATTGAAATAGATGAACAAATGATCCTATATTCCCATCCAGATTAGGGACTGTTTATTTATTCCCCTCAGCTTGTTCCCATTCGTTCAGTACTATTTTCCTCTCTGAGTGATAAGGTATATTGGTAAAAAAGGAAGAGCTCTCTAAAAAATTTATTTAAGCTGTATTTAGTGTAATAACTGTATGTTTAGTCCAAACGGAGTCAGTTTAACACAAATGAAGGCGTCACATGTCTTTGTTCATTGTGATTTTAAAGAAAACATGCAAAGGTCTCGTCGCTTGTAATTCATGTATCGTGGCTCATTGGCAGTTTTTTAATAAGCAACATTAGGCTATTGCATCGCATTTTACATATAAGAGCACCTGCTCAATTTGCAAAACTGTTTCAGCCACCAGAAAACAAATTGGCTGTCGACTCCCTAAATGGCGGGCCAAAAAAATTCATTAACCATGCAATTACACCGGAGCAATTAGGGTCAGATGCGTCCACTATTTAGACATCACAATTTGCAATTTATTGCGCTCCCCCTCTGAGCTAGTTAACACAAACCTTTTCTTAACCAATTTACTCGGAGACAATATTTCTTAGTCTTTTTCTTCAAGCGTTATTGTCGAAATCTTTGGTTCTGTTGCTTTACAGTCAATAAAATTTCTTAAATAATCTTAAATTTTCAAAAGTCGTTTCTTTGTTCAACGATTAACTCAGCCTAATTCTCTTTAAATTGTTCGGCAAGAGCGGTCGGTTGGGATTATGTTTTTGCGGACGACTTCCAACTCCCGTCATAAGTATAGTTGCTTTAAAAACCATAGCCGATCGTTGCCACAGCGGAACGCTGAGGCAAAAGTTTCGTCCTCTACTAATAATGTCAACAATGCTTTGGATCGAAACCCACTAACCATGAGCGAGGTCGGCATGATACATCACTAACTAACAACCATGGTGGTACTAATAGTCCCAGTCACTAAATCGACACCTTTAGCTACTATCGCCTGATGAAGACCCACAGTTCGCTGTCGAAATGTCACAATAAATAACTAAAAGGTCACCATCGTAAGACAAACGAGAAACGAAACCCTTAAAACTTCAACCTAGCTAGCTGCAACTGCATTGGCTATTAATTACCGCACTAAGTTTCTTTTGTGCATTGCTTCAGAGTCATCGGGATATGAAATGTTTTAAGAAACAAAAAGCGCCTCGAAAAATAGAGCTGCGAAGGACTATGAAGTGATGGATTTAGAAGTAACAGAAAATACTGAGACCAAGTTTCCAAATTATTGCAGACAGTTAAACAATGGCTAATTATTATATTGGGCGAAGTAACATTTCCATAAAGTTTTTTCTTAGCTAAGCGTTCCTAGCTTAGTGTTTTCTTTTTTTGTTTGCAGTTTGTTTGTTTGTTTCCTTCTTTCGATCCCAATCCCTTTATATAAAAGTCCTTCCTTTAATTAACGCAAACCTCTTTCATAACGTCTTAATGGACGATAGCTATTGAGAGCTGTGAGTTTATAAATTATGAAGATTATGTCATTGAAAACGCAAAGACAACTAGTAGCATAATTTGATGTACTTCACCAAAACTACATCGAAATTCACTCAGGCAGGGCTCAAACTGGAATTCGGATTTCTTAAAATTTTTGCCGGGTGTTAGTACTTATTTTTCACCGTTCCAAAGGAACCATTGATTTGTATATACGCTAATTAATTTGTTGTCACATATTCGAAAAGCTTCTGCAGGTGCACCCAACGACTTGTCTTATGTAAAATAATTGTTCGAAGGAGCAAATATTGCCTAAAAATTCCTCAAGCTTCAGAAACGATAAAATTTCTGGATAACCTTTCTATTTTTCTAAGATATTCGAAGTTTTTCTTCAATCTGACCCATGATTTTAGGTTCTTTTGGAAACATGCGGGCCGTGGGTACCCCTGTTTCAGTTGTAACTTTGTGTAAACGACTGTCCGATGACTGTTCTTTAAGCAAATACATGTATATGTAAAATATTAAAGCGTGAATTTCGGGCTGTTATTGGAAAAATGGTGTGTACTATATATTGCTTTCAAGATTATTGGTCCAACGCCTAGAAATTTTGAGTCGTATGGAAAGGAAGCAAAAATAACAAATATATTATTGAACAGCAATATTTATAACCATTGCCTTCATGGTGTCAATAAGTAATATAATTCTTTAAATGGACAAAACAAAACAAAGCCGGTGGCGTGACAATTTCAATTGAACGTTTTTAGAAGCGCTTTTGCATAGCGCCATCTCTTCATCGCACTTTTTAAACTAACGCTCTGAGCTGAATTTTTGCCTCAATAGCTTCCACTTTAGTCAACTTTGAAACTCAGAAAAAGAGGAACAAACTTCTCACCTTAGTTCAAAGGGTGGATATCGCACTATCCAGAGATACATGAAAATTTGTCTCATAACGGTATTAAATTTTCACAGCCGCTTTCAGACGATAAAAAAGTAATAATCGATAATCCGTGAAGTATAATAATTTATCCATTCAGTAGGATTATCCTAGCAAAGAGTTTTACTACGCAATTTCGAATATTGAGCAACTTCTGCTTATGTGATGTGTTTTACATATTGTTTGGTCTTTCTGTTTCTTTCTCTTCATATCAACAGAATCGCTGACTTCGAAGGCTCTAATTGACTTACCTTCTTCAATTACGCGATTTTTGCTTAATGCCACATTTTTTTTTCTTAATATAATATAAGTGTTTAAATCATGTCTCCAAAAACAAAATAAAGTAGTGGAAATTATATCCGTTCCACGAACCCAATTTCAAAAGTAACTTAGAGTTATTTTAAATCCCAGAAGTAAATAAGACGTTTATATTAACCTCTGCGGAGATGACCACGCGTTTCCCTTTATCTCTACTTACGGCTTCCCGTAATAAACATCTTCCTTAGCTCAAAAATTCCGGTGGGGCAATTATATAAATGAATGTTGTTTTGTTGAGGTATTGCTGCCGTGGCAAGGGGAAAACGAAGAGCACACTATTCGAATTCTTATTCAAGGTAATTTGAAAATATTTCAACATCCCTTCCAATTCCATGACAAAACAATATGTCGATGCGCCGTTCGCATTTGCAAAAGTGCAGAGGGATCAGTATCTCTGATCTAACGCACAAGAATAAATTATTTCGTGAATTAAAATTGTTCTGTTCAAAGCTTAAAGTAGTCGGTCAAACACTCATGAAAACAAAGATTGATTTCATATTGAATGGTTTTTGCGAGTTTTTTCTTTTTTTGTGGCAGGGGGGGGGGGGAGGAGATAGCAAGAAGACAAGTTTCAGGGATTGTCAACCAGCATTTGTATATGGTGTTTCTGTCTCCGTCGTCAAAAGCTTCTTTTAAGGCATTAATATTAATGTAGAAGTAGGTATTCCATTCAATGGGCTGGTAGGTTACTTTAAGTAAGGTGGCCATTCTGTCGATGCAAGAGCAAGCCTTTCTAAAGCTTGAATGCCGATTCTGTTTAGCTTCCTCTGCCTGCTGAAAACGATAAAAGTAACTATGATGTTTTGTAGCATCTTACGCAAATCAGTCTACAATTCACGCATTGCCGCATTCCTCTTTCTTTAAATCTTGGGAGGTCTTGCGAGCATTTTGTGAGAACGTAAAGGCAACTACTGTAGTACTCGTTCTGTGTGTAGCGCCCCCTTTTCGATCTCTTATGGCCTCGGGTTAGTACCAAGCCATCTTCTGTCCCCATAATTGACAGCATATACCTCGTCATTCCATCTACTATAATGATGAATCTTTTTGACTAGAGCATGGTTCTTAGATTTCACATATGTAGTGTTGTATGCCGGGATATACAGATTGTTATGAGCTAGATCAAGGAGGTGTGGTCGTAATCTAGTTCAATCGGTTCTGACTTAAACTGTGAATATTTCAAACTCTGCAATAGACAAGGAAACTGGGACATATGCGTAGAAAAGAAAATTTTAAACACTGAACTTGAAAACATGAACGCGTTCGATTGTAGGCAAACCGACTTCCGCGGGGCCAAGTTGGTGACGATGAACATGTTCTTATGAGAGTTTTCTCGAGGCCAAGGGTATCACAAAAGATGCACAAAAATAAGCCTTACTCTTATATTGCGCTAGGCAAGATGTACAGGACATTTTTTTTACGCTGAGCGACCCTGGACCTGCACCAGAAGAAGAAACACAGAATGCGAAAGCTTTGAAATTACTAGATGCAGATTTTCCCCGCAAGTAAACGTCACATTTGAAAGACACTATAGTTCCGACAAGCAAGACTGGAGGAGTCCGACAAAGCAGATCTGTGACCAGACTGTTCCAGCTTGCCGAAAACTGCGACTTCCACTAATCGAAGAACATGATCTTTGCAGGAAACTGATCCTCACACTTCCGAAGGCCGCCCCGAGATATTGCTTGGTCCATGAAATGTGCCGAAAGTCGCGGGCGCAGTCAATTAAAACTAATTCACGAAGCGGAAACATCAATTCCTTCGAGCGGGAAACTTTTTGTTCTTTTTATTCGGAGGTGGGTGTTGTTTTTGTTGTAGACTCAAAAACCATTTTGCAAAAGATCCAGAGAACAAGGCAAGGTCTTGTTATTTGCATGAAATGCAAATTTTCCAAACCTCTTAAAACGAAAGGAGAGGATATCAATAGACCCAAGGAAGGGAATATACGAAGATGACGATTTCGCCTTCACCCTCCCAACCAGTGGAGGAGATAATCCCCTCCATAGACTTAGAGCTTGAGAGTTCGACTTCAAGGTGTTGTTGACATTCTGGGTCTACTTGCAATGTTATCGATAGAGAAACATAGGAGATGCTCAAGGAGATAAAAGTGAAATACATATCAAGAACTTCTAACAGGAACATGTACTCTTGTTCATCCAATGAGCATCTCACTACTGCTGGTGACTTTAAAGCTGAACTGAAGGTTGCCACGTGTCTTTTTTTTTGTCGTAGTCGTAGAGGAGAAAGCACGGACAATACGTAACACTGAGGCCTCTCAGAACAGCTGGCTATGCTTAAAAAAGAGTCCAGAGTGTTATAATGGAGTAGGAAAACTGAAGGTTTTCAAGCAAAACTTCACTTTGATGAAATTGTTTAGCTTTCTGTACAGAACCTTAGACCCCCACCTTATGGGCTGTTAATTAGGGAGAAAGTCAAATGAAAGCTAGAGGAACTTGTAGGAAGTGAGATTACTGAACAATGAGTTGAAAGCGTTAGACCATGCAGTGTAAGCATGGTCGTAGTGATGCCAAACGTTTCGGGGTATTAGACTGTGCAGATATAAGGAGAGCTAATGAGACTATAGTAAGGGAATATCATTCCATACTTACGGGAGAACGGGAGATATGTCCAGAAATGGCACACATGAGTTATGATGATTGGCGAAAATGGTGGAAATTCACCAATGTTGGGCGAATATTCTTATGAAGTAGCAAGGGTTCTCTTTGAGAGTGGCAAATATGGTGATTATGGCGACCATTCGTCAAAGTATAGCAGAAATTCAAATGAGATGGTAAATTGGGCCCTTTGAAAGTGGCGAAAACGATGAATTCGGCGAAAATGGCAAAAGTTCACCAACACCGTCGGAAAAAGTTAAATAAATTGATCATCGTACTAAACATTGATAACTCTAAAATTTCTGAGATAAATAATTTAATTATTTGTTTGAGCTGGTAGAAGGTGAACCGAGGAGTCACATTCTCGGCTTACCGCACACTGCTGAGGGCTATGAAGAAGCAAAAACGATCCTAGAACTTACTTATGGTAAAAACATAGCGGTTCTTGAGGCATTAATTAAGGATTTGGAAACACTTCTGAACATTACAAGCCTCACTAAAGTAAAAGAGATCTATGAGTTTTACAACCAGCTGTCTAGAACTGTGAGAGCCATAAACACAATGAAGAAATTGCAAAGTGCAGAAAACTATGTTTACAGCATTATGGACAGGCTTGGACCAGTGAGAGAAGTTGTAGTACAAAAGGATGATGATTGGGAGGAGTGGGGGTTAGAGGAGCTTATAGAAAGCCTGCGGGTTTAAGGCCTGGGTCAAAGGTGTGTTCGGAGCATATGAATGATTAGCAGTATCTCTCGCTAGGAGACCTAGAACAAAATGAATTTTTTCCCCAAAAGTGAATGTTGAGGTTCTCTCGTGCCTTAACGTTTGTATGAACAATTGACCATGCACTTCTTTATCAGGGAGAGGAATTTGAGCAACCGGTGCTTACCCCAAATACCCTACTAACAGGGAAACCAAACCCAGTCTTGGAGGAAGATCTTGAGACAATTGGCGAAGAGAAAGTGTCAAGGCCGATGATACTCTTACAAAGAAGTAAGGAGCAGCTTCGAAGGAGGTTTGTAAAAGAGAATGTCCACGCCCTTGGGGAGAGAAAGTCTAATTCCACAGCAGACAATCCAAAAATTCCAGACACAGGAGCAGTGATGTTGTTGAAAAGTGAAGCGAAGGATAAAGCGCTGTTAAAGCTTGGACGCGTGGTGGACACGATTAAGGACGGCGTGGTTCACGGATTGAAGCCTAGGCAAGGAAATGGATATATAGTCGAGCATCCCCTGCAACTTATGTGTAACTTGAAAATTGGAGGAGAGAATCCTGATTACAAGCTTAAACCTGACGCAGAATTGTTCGTACTAAGAGTGAGGCAAAGCAGGAAGACCAAAGAGACTGCAAATAAGCTGTTCAAAGACGTTGCTGCACAAGAAGTTGAAGATGGTGACTGGCATTCAAGCTGGGTGTTGAGAACGTTTTCAACATTTCGTGACTGTTATGTGAAGTCTTTTTGCCTAGCCTCGTTTTGAGTAGTACTTTTACTCGTACCTCCTGGTTTTTGAGTGCGTTCCTGAAATACTTGTTGTTCGGTAAGACGTTTTCGTTACTACTTGTACTTGAGGATAGGATTAAACGTGGTGAGATTTCGGAACTATTTGGTTTGTTCTCGTGTTTTCCACACCCAGGTTTTAGCCATTTTCACCATTTTCTTCAAAATCGTTGCCATCCGTTTCTAATATTTGCCAAATGGCAAATTGTTGCCAGATTACCTTTTTTCGCCGGATTCGCTTTTTTCGTAAGTTAAAGTAAATATCGTTTGATGTTATCAGCTTTCATAAACCATGACCTGTTTATCCACCAATCTGATATAATTTAAAACCGTTTGCTATCAGGAAAGGCAGATTTAAGCTGTCAATTCCTGCCAAGTGCACGTCGTCAAAGGGCAAATCACGTCTAATTAACAATATGACGCCCGAAGACGTGTATGCGGGATGTGTTAGTGTAAGTAAGAACTACGGGTATGTTGAAAGGCAATGGCAAGTTGAGTAGTGTATCAACAACAAATGTGTGCAGGAGAGACGGAGATGTTCTGTTAGGGAATAATACACTAGAAGATAAGTGGGTTCCTTTGCTACTCAAGACAAAACTTACATCAATATTACCACCATATATGTTAAGAGTATGGGGTAGTTCACTAAAATTTGCATTCCCTTTACTAATGTCCCCAAAAAATGCACTTCCACATTCAAAAATAGCATGTAATGTATCATACTTCCAATAACTACAGGACTGCAAGGCACCAAGCATTTTAGCTGGGGTGCCCAGGCCTAAAAGATCTAGATGGGTGCCAGCATAAAATTTCCAGGGAGCCCTTTGGTCTCCCAAACATTTTAGCTGGGGTGCCCAGGCCTCCAAGTTGGTCGCCAAAATTAATAAATCAGTGAGCTGTTAGTCAATTATTAAAAATTAAACAAATTACTTTCTAAACAAGTCAAGCAGAATTTTGTGAATATTTTTTTTTTCATGGAAAATTGCATCCTTAGACCTCCTGAGCGTCCCAAAAAAAATTCCACCACCGAATACGCCACCGAATATTTCATGTTTAATAAATGGAAAAGTAAGATTCTGGTCTGTTAATGTATTTTTTTTTAATTTTTGAGTCACAAATAAGGACACATATAAGGTTCTTTTAACTAATCATTTTGATTCAGGTTGAAAAGAAAATTCGCTTAAGATTGACTGAGATCTAACCTGAGATCAGGCCCAATTTTAGCGGTTCTCACACATTCTCTCTAACGGCCACCGCTAAAATTTCGTTTCGGCTTGCCCGCTGGAATGTCATTTTCAAAGCGAAACGAAAGTAGAGCCTGATCTCAGGTTAACTGAGATTCGGTGGAGCTTTCCGGGTAAACTGCTATAATTTCAACGAAACCGCGGACGCCCCAAAACTATTATCGCTTTTGAATACATCATCTTGTTCGGAAAGTCGTCGTTTAAGCGCGGAACAGAAGTATTTTCTTTCTATATTATCGGTGAAATGTTCAGGACAAATGAGCTTTTGTGGATTTGGTGGCAGCTAGCTGCGTATTTATTTTTATTACGTGATACGTTATGACTTGTATTGTCACGACACGAAAGACAATATAAGACTTATGGATTTATACCCGTTTCTAAAACAATAACAATAATTAATAGTCGTAACAATCTTAAGTTATGTTTTAGCCTCGCAGACCCAGCAGTAAAAGACAGGAAACAAAACGCTATGGGAGCGTATATTTGGGCGTGGTCGTACTACGGGTACGATACAGCTAAAGAACTGTCATCATATCTTACCAGAGAAGACAAATCCTTTACTCCACTTGTTTGCTGAACCACACAGCTTATACAGTGTGTCCCAATCAAAAAAAAATTTAAAATAGTGCCATTTCATGACAATATTTGAAAATATGCGCATCTTGAATGCAGACGTGCCTGGAGCCAAATTGCAACATAGGACATAAGTGGTTACAGCCCTGAGAGTAATGTTTATCTCAGCTCCACTGATACTGACAGATGTGTTTTCACACCCATCACATTGTACAGTGTATTCTGGTTACTAACAAGGGCAAATAAAGTTCCTTACATTCAGTATCCACAAGGATTAATAAGAGAGTAACACATTGCTTAAACTGCGATAGGGCAGCACTGTTTACCAGCCCATTCTGAAAACACTCAGTGTTATTTTTTAGTGTGGGCCAACCGCGAACAGTGCGTGCATTTGTAAGTCTAACCCGGGTTAACATGATTGAACAATATATTAACACGTTCCTCGAAACGCCACGGCCAAACGGTTATCCAAACTGCTTCTTACTGCTGCTTCGAAAAATTTCGGATCAAACGATCGCGATACCCAAATCGTCCCTCATTGGATTATCCACTCGACCTTTTAAAATCCACCAATCACAAAATGAGGAAAGAAAATGGACAGAAAATTATTACAACATTTCCAGGCATAAGAGGCTCGGTGGTGTATCCTTTTTGCTATGAAATCGACCATAAGTACTTTCCGCCACATTGAGTTTGTTTCCATTTGGTGACCATGTCTTTTTTAGCCTGCGTACCAGGCGCTTGGAAGTAGTGCGTGCAAGAAAGAACAGGGCGCGCGAGAGAGACACAAGTAGTGAGTTTACGCAACAGGACGGCAGGAAGACGAGGACGGTAAATCCGTTGAGCGTGACTAACGTGACAAGGCCACTACTTGCGTGTTTTGTCGTAAACTTCACTAACACTTGCACTTCCCCTACTAAATTTATTAGACGTTCTTACGGTACATAATATTTATCGATTTCAGATTCTAAAATTCACGTACCTCTGGCATAAAGGCCTCCTGCCAAAGCTGTTCTCAAACTATTTTCAATATGCCAGTAATGTCCACAAATACAATACCAGATATGCATCGAAACAGAATCTTTACGTAAAAAAAGTGCGAACTAATACGGGGAAACAAACAATCGGATATACTGCATGTACCATCTGGGACAAAATTCCAATAACTCTTAAAGAACTAAACACATACCAATTCCAAAAACAATTGAAACCTTATTTGCTGTCAGAACAACATAGTTAACATAACTTAAGCATATACACTTTCTTTCTTAATACATTGTATTTTAAAACTGCTTCTTTAGAAATAAATTCTATCTCAATTCTCTAAAACTTTAAATTCTGGAGAACTGGCTAGAAAATCTTAGGATTATTTCAGCTCCAGGCCTTATTAAGTACAAATAAATATATATTTTTTTCTCTTTCACGTGAGTATGTAATTAATTAAGTACAAGGTGAATAAAGGTATTGTTGTTGTTGTTGTTGTTGTTGCTAACATCAATGTTTTCTGGTCTTTGACGAAAAGATCTGTT
The DNA here is from genome assembly GCA_942486025.1 of Porites evermanni. Lineage (NCBI taxonomy): Eukaryota > Metazoa > Cnidaria > Anthozoa > Scleractinia > Poritidae > Porites > Porites evermanni. The sequence goes on along the minus strand of CALNXI010002314.1, from coordinate 42,984 downwards.
TAAAAGAAAGTGAAGTTTGTCGAAAAGTTATTTGAAACAAAATTATTGTCACGCTTGTCACACAAGGTTTGCAGTCTTCTTTCCTCTCCCGTCCTGTTGCGTAAGTTCACTAGTATCTCCTCGCACGAACGTTCTTTATCCCGCCCTACTTCGAAGCGCCTGCTACACAGCTTTATGTCTCGTTGTTTTAAAGCTCTACCACAGGGAATCCGCGCTCTTATTTGTAAACTTCACAAGGAAATTAAATGAAAGATAAAACTTTGCCTGTTCTGTTCTTGCACAAAAATAAAAAGCGCGGGGATTTAGTGAACGTTTGGGCAATGGGGTGGGGTTAGGGCTCGTTACTGCCCTCCGGTTCACTCGTGCGTCGTCAAAAACAAAAGGATAAACGTCAGTGGACAGACTATTCACGTCTAGACATCAAGCGTCACTTACGGTACCATGGAACTTATCGCCTCTCCCTGTTCATGGAGTTGAGTCAAGGTGTTGACGTCAATTACGTGATGCCCTGTATGCATCCTCGGAGACCCAGGGGCAGATAAAGGGGCGAGGGAAAGTCTAAACGGGAGGAAAAATATATATGGAACGAAGAAAAGTAAAGAACGGCGAGAAGAGCCCCTGGGGACAATGTCTTACCAGACCAGTTCCAAATGGTCGCCGCCGTTCTGGATTCTGATTGGTGCCAGAAAAACACAAGTTTTCTGGCACCAATCGGAAGCCAGAGCGGCGGCGACCGTTTAGACTTTCCCTCGTCCCCACTATCTGCCCCTGGGTCTCCGAGGATGCCCTGTATGTTGCTGGAACATGTTTCACAAGGACCTTTCCACAGCTACCGAGTCCGCCGTCATCTTCTCAACCGCGTGATAAGTGATGTACTTCACAAAACCAAAGAGAAGCTATTTTCGATTTGTCCCGCCAACTACCTGAAAGTCCGGGACATGACCGCTTCAAACAACTCCCCACCCCCTGGCCCGAAGTCCGGTAGGCAATATAATGTTTTTGTAATAATTGAAAACTGCTGATGAAAATAAAGAAAATAAAAGCTACTCGGTGCTTTAAGGTATCCAGGTATCCTATTTGCAGAAACTGTCAGTTTTCGGCCTCTTCAACTAGGAAAGACACACTACAAACTGCCCCGTATCGCCAATGCTGATAACGAATTTCGAGAAACGTCACCAGAAATGAACCTTTAAAACTTTTTATGAAACGTTGTAAAAACAAACAAACAAACAAAAAATAGTCTGAGATCAACACACAAAACAGATTGACAACGCTTCTTGAATAGGACGCTAACTGTCCTATTTATAAGAGCGGGTCTTGTTTGCAGGGGCGTAGTGTCCTTATACGCACATATGCCCGTGCGTACGGCTGATCTTTGGAAAATATATATTTTTTATTTCCTGAAAGCATTTTTATCATAAATTCAGTTAAATGTCTCGTGAAGAAGATTTCAGAACTTGATCATAAAGTATCAGTGCCGGGCGCAATGCCAGTCGTAAGTGTTGCGTCGAAATACCAGGCCAAAAACAGGTGGTAAGCGGTCAATCTTTGAAAAGTAACGCAATCTCCGTCGCCGTTTGAGAACAGCCAAAGATGGTCTTGCCGATTTTTTCCTTGATGTCTTTTAATTCCAATATCTAGGAAACCTATACCAAGGTATGAAACATACACTCCTAGGCATTGTTCTGTTCGGTAAAATTGAATTCCTGGACGCAAAAATGTTGTGATTTTTAAAGTTTATCTGGGTTATTATAGCGCCTTGCCCTTTGACAAACTTACGTGACTCGTACAATAGCATAAATCTGCCTTTCTTGTGAGCAAACGGCTTTAAATTATATCAGATAAACACGTCTTGGTTTCTGAAAGCTGATAACATCAAGCCACTGTTGCTCAAACTGATTTCTTATAGTATTTTTCCGAGTTTTTAGCATCGGTCCGCTGAGCGAGGAAAGCTCAAATTTCAGAAAAGTACTACTTGTATTTTTTAACCTCAAAAATTTTCTTTTAAGTTGCCCATAGTTTTGAAAACAGATTTTGAAAGAACAGATAACGCTTTTTAACATGGTATAAGACTCTTTCGCGAAATCGTACGTCTAAAATAATTATCGGATCGAAGTAAAAATTACATTTATGTTAACAGCTTACCTAGTACTAATTTGTGAATTTTTTGAGAATTTTCGATTTTTCACTTTTGTAGACCTCTGGTCGATGTTTACTGACATCTGGTCTTGAAGATGTAATTTCCTATTCACCAGTAAACTACGGGCAACGTGGTTAGGTTTAAATAAGGCAGTCAAGCACCCTGTATGTTTTCTTCTTTCATTCTTCGCTCGCCTCAGTTTTCTTTTACCTTCGCGTTCAAGCGCTAACCACGCACGTTACTCCGACCCCCTTCAAACGCCTACCACGCACGCTACCTTCTCTCTTCCGATCCCCTTCAAACGCCAAACACACTAGCTTTTTCCCCTTCCCCTTCAAATGTCTACCACGCACGCTTTCAAATCGCTTTCCTTTCAAAGTTAACGCTTGCCTAGCAAGCTAGCTTCTCCTTTCCCTTCAAACACCAACAACACTCGGTATGCTTTCCCTTCTACGTTAGACACTTGCCTAGCAGGCTACTCTCCCTTTCATATTCAAACGCCAAAACGCTTCTTATCACCTTCCTTACCTTCAAACACCCAAGCACACTAACCTCTCCCCTTTTAAAAGCTAATCACACACGCTACCTCCTCTCTTCACCTTCACGTCAAACGCCTGGCACAAACGTTAACGTTATTTTGTCGTCTCCTTCTCACGGTAGGCCACTTGTCCCACCCTCCTCGCCATTATTCTTGAAACGCCTTCCACGCAAGCTACCCTGTCCCTCCCGCTGGAAACGTCTGCCACGCACGGTACCTTTTCCCTCTCGCGTGAAACACCGGGTATGAGTATTCCGTTACTGGGCGGATACAGGTCAAGTAAAAGATTAGCAGATCTTTGGCGGGAATATTCGCTCTCCTCAGTTGTTTAAGAAAATATAATCGACTTGCTACTTTTTTTTACTTTTTTAAGCAAAATGACAGTTCCACCGGAGGTCGGCTGATATATTTAGAGCTAACAACTTAACAGTGGACACTACCTCTATTGCCTTCACGTTGATAACAATGGGAGCAAAGTCCGCGGCTGATTTAGCGAACGAAATCCGTAGTTCCTTACACTTCAGTTGGAACTTGTTTTGGTTAGACTTAGCGTTAGCGATCAGTTCCTCCACATCAGATTGGATACGGCTGTCTTCCTTCTTGTCAACACACTCTGCAATAGTTGTGTCATCCACATATTTCCACAGTTCCGTGTTACTGGTGTTGATGTCATCAATCATGAGAAAAACAGCCACGGACCGAGCTTGGTTCCCTGAGGCACCCCTGCCGTTACGTTCCTCCATCAGACAAGCAATCTTCTCCCAATTTGACTCTCTGCGTGCGATCTGTAAGGAAATCGATGATCCATAACGATACGCCAACCGGCATGTCTAGGGTCAGCAGTTTCCTAGCGAGAAGCGCGTGGTCTATCAAATCGAAGGTCTTCCGGTAATCGAATAAGACGACTCTGACGGTGGATCCTGTACCATCAGTGTGTTTGGTCCAGGGGTGCACCATACTGATTAGCGCACGCGTTTTTGAGGATTCTCGGATAGCCCCAAATTGGTTGTCTCCGATTTTCTTGAGAATGGATGGTCGCAAGTGCTCTGCACGCTACCTTTTCCCTCTCGCTTTTCCCTTTTCCCTCCGCACGCTACCTTTTCCCTCTCGCTCGAAACGCTTGCCACGCAGGATACCCTTTCCCTCCCGCTTGAAACGCCTGCCACGCACGCTACCCTTTCCTTCCTTCTTGAAACGTCTACACGCACGCTACTTTTTTTCCTCTCCCCTCAAACGTCGTCTTTATACCCTGTCGACGCCTGCCTCTCAGTTGTTTTAATGATATGCAAAGTCAAGCTCTTGGTAAAGTCGATTAACTTCTATTTTGATTTTGATTTATCTTTATTTTAGAGTTCATTCACACATATATTTTTTAGGTGAATATTGGCGGTCTTAAGTGTTATTTGACAATTTGGTGTACAAAGGTCTAGATAGTATTAAAATGACTTATTTTGACAACAAGATATTGTTGTCCCCGCTAAACGCAAAGGGTCAGTTATTTAAACGAATTCTAACTTAGACCACGATTTAGGAAATCTTTTGAACTCCAGATCTCTTCTTTAGTGGGTTATTTTAAGAAGAAAAATGCTTTTCCGAGCCTAGGTCACATGCTTTCCTAAAACTATTTGCGGTAAATGGTCTTTACATAGAAAACGTTCGGCAAATTGAAAATAGCTTAGAGCGAGGTTTTGTTGAACACTGGTTAAACGCCGTTTAAATAACTGTCCTAAAAGGTTGTGCGAGAAACATAATATTACTTAATTTCATTCAAGCACTACTGCGCCTTCATCTTCCGTTAACTCATTCCCACACAATTTGCACTCGCTAACACTCAATTATGTAATTGCATGTGAGGTTGCTTAGGTATTAAAATTTTTCCTTCTAATCTCCAGAATCTCCGGCGTGGAAAAGAATGTGAATGAAATATAATTAAACCTTAACAGAACTACGTACCGCCAGAGCCGTACAGAAATGTCTTTCCCTATTTTGTGCTATTTTCGTCAGTCTTTTCATGGAAAAATGGAAGACATTTGTTACTAGGCCGCTTAATTTGCTTTTTATGGAAAGTCTCATTAAGCTTCACTTTTCGACTAAATATTCGACTTTGGCGATTTTTCTTTACTGTCTTTTTTGTTTCTTTTTTAAAAGTTTCGGTCCCCGATGGTTCATAATCATAAGATGTTTTAACAATATATATATATTATAATAATAATAATAATAATAATAATAATAATAATAATAATAATAATAATAATAATAATAATAGTAATAATAATAGTAATAAGTAGTAAAGACTGAGAAAAAAACCACCATTACCACCAACAACATTAAACACGGTTAGCTGTTAACCTGCATCCCTCTTTACCTTTTACTACTCCACCCCTCTAAGTCAGTTTTTTTACACCATCCGCCCCCGGGGTCAGTAAGAATTCAAATAACCTGTTGCAAAAAATACCGTTCAGCTGATCATCATGGTGCTTAGGAGGTTTAGGAAAGCAGGCTCAAACTGTTGAAAGACTATGAAAACCAGTCAGTATCATCAGCACCACTTCTACAATGCAATTTATGACCAAAATGTCGGCAAAGTTAATAAAAATCGTCTTCTGTTAATAGGCCTAGATTAGTCGTGACGGAAGTATTTTACAGTTGCCGTTAAAGGCTGAAATTTTGGGAGAAATCATTGTAAAACTACGATTGAATACAAACCCGCCAATGTAGTGGGATTGCCTTATCTGAATCAATCATCTACTATTGTTGTAAAAGTTTTGCATGTTTCTGGCGGCTGATGAGGATTCATAATATAAAACGTTTCTACTTCACAACAGTGGCAAGAATAACGTATCTTGTTGAGGTCTCACCATAATCTAACATTTACAATGCATGTTTCGTAGTATGTTCATGGTAGTGAGTCGTACTTGCCGCATCTTCCAACAGTTAATCAAAGGATCGAGGTAGATCCAGAGAACAAGGCAAGGTCTTGTTATTTGCATGAAATGCAAATTTTCCAAACCTCTTAAAACGAAAGGAGAGGATATCAATAGACCCAAGGAAGGGAATATACGAAGATGACGATTTCGCCTTCACCCTCCCAACCAGTGGAGGAGATAATCCCCTCCATAGACTTAGAGCTTGAGAGTTCGACTTCAAGGTGTTGTTGACATTCTGGGTCTACTTGCAATGTTATCGATAGAGAAACATAGGAGATGCTCAAGGAGATAAAAGTGAAATACATATCAAGAACTTCTAACAGGAACATGTACTCTTGTTCATCCAATGAGCATCTCACTACTGCTGGTGACTTTAAAGCTGAACTGAAGGTTGCCACGTGTCTTTTTTTTTGTCGTAGTCGTAGAGGAGAAAGCACGGACAATACGTAACACTGAGGCCTCTCAGAACAGCTGGCTATGCTTAAAAAAGAGTCCAGAGTGTTATAATGGAGTAGGAAAACTGAAGGTTTTCAAGCAAAACTTCACTTTGATGAAATTGTTTAGCTTTCTGTACAGAACCTTAGACCCCCACCTTATGGGCTGTTAATTAGGGAGAAAGTCAAATGAAAGCTAGAGGAACTTGTAGGAAGTGAGATTACTGAACAATGAGTTGAAAGCGTTAGACCATGCAGTGTAAGCATGGTCGTAGTGATGCCAAACGTTTCGGGGTATTAGACTGTGCAGATATAAGGAGAGCTAATGAGACTATAGTAAGGGAATATCATTCCATACTTACGGGAGAACGGGAGATATGTCCAGAAATGGCACACATGAGTTATGATGATTGGCGAAAATGGTGGAAATTCACCAATGTTGGGCGAATATTCTTATGAAGTAGCAAGGGTTCTCTTTGAGAGTGGCAAATATGGTGATTATGGCGACCATTCGTCAAAGTATAGCAGAAATTCAAATGAGATGGTAAATTGGGCCCTTTGAAAGTGGCGAAAACGATGAATTCGGCGAAAATGGCAAAAGTTCACCAACACCGTCGGAAAAAGTTAAATAAATTGATCATCGTACTAAACATTGATAACTCTAAAATTTCTGAGATAAATAATTTAATTATTTGTTTGAGCTGGTAGAAGGTGAACCGAGGAGTCACATTCTCGGCTTACCGCACACTGCTGAGGGCTATGAAGAAGCAAAAACGATCCTAGAACTTACTTATGGTAAAAACATAGCGGTTCTTGAGGCATTAATTAAGGATTTGGAAACACTTCTGAACATTACAAGCCTCACTAAAGTAAAAGAGATCTATGAGTTTTACAACCAGCTGTCTAGAACTGTGAGAGCCATAAACACAATGAAGAAATTGCAAAGTGCAGAAAACTATGTTTACAGCATTATGGACAGGCTTGGACCAGTGAGAGAAGTTGTAGTACAAAAGGATGATGATTGGGAGGAGTGGGGGTTAGAGGAGCTTATAGAAAGCCTGCGGGTTTAAGGCCTGGGTCAAAGGTGTGTTCGGAGCATATGAATGATTAGCAGTATCTCTCGCTAGGAGACCTAGAACAAAATGAATTTTTTCCCCAAAAGTGAATGTTGAGGTTCTCTCGTGCCTTAACGTTTGTATGAACAATTGACCATGCACTTCTTTATCAGGGAGAGGAATTTGAGCAACCGGTGCTTACCCCAAATACCCTACTAACAGGGAAACCAAACCCAGTCTTGGAGGAAGATCTTGAGACAATTGGCGAAGAGAAAGTGTCAAGGCCGATGATACTCTTACAAAGAAGTAAGGAGCAGCTTCGAAGGAGGTTTGTAAAAGAGAATGTCCACGCCCTTGGGGAGAGAAAGTCTAATTCCACAGCAGACAATCCAAAACTTCCAGACACAGGAGCAGTGATGTTGTTGAAAAGTGAAGCGAAGGATAAAGCGCTGTTAAAGCTTGGACGCGTGGTGGACACGATTAAGGACGGCGTGGCTCACGGATTGAAGCCTAGGCAAGGAAATGGATATATTGTCGAGCATCCCCTGCAACGTATGTATAACTTGAAAATTGGAGGAGAGAATCCTGATTACAAGCTTAAACCTGACGCAGAATTGTTCGTACTTAGAGTGAGGCAAAGCAGAAGGACCAAAGAGACTGCAAATAAGCTGTTCAAAGACGTTGCTGCACAAGAAGTTGAAGATGGTGACTGGCATTCAAGCTGGGTGTTAAGAACGTTTTCAACATTTCGTGACTGTTATGTGAAGTCTTTTTCCTAGCCTCGTATTGAGTAGTACTTCTACTCGTACCTCCTGGTTTTTGAGTGCGTTCCTGAAATACTTGTTGTTCGGTAAGACGTTTTCGTTACTACTTGTACTTGAGGATAGGATTAAACGTGGTGAGATTTCGGAACTATTTGGTTTGTTCTCGTGTTTTCCACGCCCAGGTTTTAGCCATTTTCACCATTTTCTTCAAAATCGTTGCCATCCGTTTCTAATATTTGCCAAATGGCAAATTGTTGCCAGATTGCCTTTTTTCGCCGGATTCGCTTTTTTCGTAAGTTAAAGTAAATATCGTTTGATGTTATCAGCTTTCATAAACCACGACCTGTTTATCCAGCAATCTGATATAATTTAAAACCGTTTGCTAACAGGAAAGGCAGATTTAAGCTGTCAATTCCTGCCAAGTGCACGTTGTCAAAGGGCAAATCACGTCTAATTATTAACAATATGACGCCCGAAGACGTGTACGCGGGATGTGTTAGTGTAAGTAAGAACTACGGGTATGTTGAATGGCAATGTAAAGTTGAGTAGTGTATCAACAACAAACGTGTGCAGGAGAGACGGAGATGTTCTGTTAGGGAATAATACACTAGAAGATAAGTGGGTTTCTTTGCTACTCAAGACAAAACTTACATCAATATTACCACCATATATGTTAAGAGTATGGGGTAGTTCACTAAAATTTGCATTCCCTTTACTAACGTCCCCAAAAAATGCACTTCCACATTCAAAAATAGCATGTAATGTATCATACTTCCAATAACTACAGGACTGCAAGGCACCAAGCATTTTAGCTGGGGTGCCCAGGCCTAAAAGATCTAGATGGGTGCCAGCATAAAATTTCCACGGAGCCCTTTGGTCTCCCAAACATTTTAGCTGGGGTGCCTGGGCCTCCAAGTTGGTCGCCCAAATTAATAAATCAGTGAGCTGTTAATCAATTATTAAAAATTAAACAAATTACTTTCTAAACAAGTCAAGCAGAATTTTGTGAATATTTTTTTTTTCATGAAAAATTGCATCCTTTGACCTCCTGAGCGTGCAAAAAAAAATTCCACTACCGAATACGCCACCGAATATTTCATGTTTAATAAATGGAAAAGTAAGATTCTGGTCTGTTAATGTATTTTTTTTTTTTAATTTTTGAGTCACAAAGAAGGACACTTTTCTTTTAACTAATCATTTTGATTCAGGTTGAAAAGAAAATTCGCTTAAGATTGACTGAGATCTAACTTGATATCAGGCCCAATTTTAGCGGTTCTCGCACATTCTCTCTAACGGCTACCGCTAAAATTTCGTTTCGGCTTGCCCGCTGGAATGTCATTTTCAAAGCGAAACGAAAGTAGAGCCTGATCTCAGGTTAACTGAGATCCGGTGGAGCTTTCCGGGAAAACTGCTATAATTTCAACGAAACCGCGGCCGCCCCAAAACTATTATCTCTTTTGAATACATCATCTTGTTCGGGAAGTCGTCGTTTAAGCGCGGAACAGAAGTATTTTCTTTCTATATTATCGGTGAAATGGTCAGGACAAATGAGCTTTTGTGGATTTGGTGGCAGCTAGCTGCGTATTTATTTTTATTACGTGATACGTTATGACTTGTATTGTCACGACACGAAAGACAATACAAGACTTATGGATTTATACCCGTTTCTAAAACAATAACAATAATAGTCGTATATTTTCTTTTTTAAACATCGTATTTTACTGGAATAACAATCTTAAGTTATGTTTTAGCCTCGCAGACCCAGCAGTAAAAGACAGGTAACAAAACGCTATGGGAGCGTATATTTGGGCGTGGTCGTACTACGGGTACGATACAGCTAAAGAACTGTCATCATATCTTACCAAAGAAGACAAATCCTTTACTCCACTTGTTTGCTGAACCACAAAGCTTATACAGTGTGTCCCAGTCCACAAAAAATTAAAAATAGTGCCATTTCATGACAATATTTGAAAATATGCGCATCTTGAATGCAGAGGTGCCTGGAGCCAAATTGCAACATAGAACATAAGTGGTTACAGCCCTGAGAGTAATGTTTATCTCAGCTCCACTGATACTGACAGATGTGTTTTCACACCCATCACATTGTACAGTGTATTCTGGTTACTAACAAGGGCAAATAAAGTTCCTTACATCCAGTATCCACAAGGATTAATAAGAGAGTAACACATTGCTTAAACTGCGATAGGGCAGCACTGTTTACCAGCCCATTCCGAAAACACTCAGTGTTATTTTTTAGTGTGGGCCTACCGCGAACAGTGTGTGCATTTGTAAGTTTAACCCGGGTTAACATGATTGAACAATATATTCACACGTTCCTCGAAACGCCACGGCCAAACGGTTATCCAAACTGCTTCTTACTGCTGCTTCGAAAAATTTCGGATCAAACGATCGCGATACCCAAATCGTCCCTCATTGGATTATCCACTCGACCTTTTAAAATCCACCAATCACAAAATAAGGAAAGAAAATGGACAGAAAATTATAACAACATTTCCAGGCATAAGAGGCTCGGTGGTGTATCCTTTTTGCTATGAAATCGACCATAAGTACTTTCCGCCACATTGAGTTTGTTTCCATTTGGTGATCATGTCTTTTTTAGCCTGCGTACCAGGCGCTTGGAAGTAGTGGGTGCAAGAAAGAACAGGGCGCGCGCGAGAGACACAAGTAGTGAGTTTACGCAACAGGACGGCAGGAAGACGAGGACGGTAAATCCGTTGTGCGTGACTAACGTGACAAGGCCACTACGTGCGTGTTTTGTCGTAAACTTCACTAACACTTGCACTTCCCCTACTAAATTTATTAGACGTTCTTACGGTACATAATGTTTATCGATTTCAGATTCTAAAATTCACGTACCTCTGGCATAAAGGCCTCCTGCCAAAGCTGTTCTCAAACTATTTTCAATATGCCAGTAATGTCCACAAATACAATACCAGATATGCATCGAAACAGAATCTTTACGTAAAAAAAGTGCGAACTAATACGGGGAAAAACTGCTTCTTTAGAAATAAATTCTATCTCAATTCTCTAAAACATTAAATTCTGGAGAACTGGCTAGAAAATCTTAGGATTATTTCAGCTCCAGGCCTTATTAAGTACAAATAAATATATATTTTTTTCTCTTTCACGTGAGTATGTAATTAATTAAGTACAAGGTGAATAAAGGTATTGTTGTTGTTGTTGCTAACATCAATGTTTTCTGGTCTTTTACGAAAAGATCTGTTTAAAAGAAAGTGAAGTTTGGCGAAAAGTTATTTGAAACAAAATTATTGTCACGCTTGTCACACAAGGTTTGCAGTCTTCTTTCCTCTCCCGTCCTGTTGCGTAAGTTCACTAGTATCTCCTCGCACGCACGTTCTTTATCGCGCCCTACTTCGAAGCGCCTGCTACACAGCTTTATGTCTCGTTGTTTTAAAGCTCTACCACAGGGAATCCGCGCTCTTATTTGTAAACTTCACAAGGAAATTAAATGAAAGATAAAACTTTACCTGTTCTGTTCTTGCACAAAAATAAAAAGCGCGGGGATTTAGTGAACGTTTGGGCAATGGGGTGGGGTTAGGGCTCGTTACTGCCCTCCGGTTCACTCGTGCGTCGTCAAAAACAAAAGGATAAACGTCAGTGGACAGACTATTCACGTCTAGACATCAAGCGTCACTTACGGTACCATGGAACTTATCGCCTCTCCCTGTTCATGGAGTTGAGTCAAGGTGTTGACGTCAATTACGTGATGCCCTGTATGCATCCTCGGAGACCCAGGGGCAGATAAAGGGGCGAGGGAAAGTCTAAACGGGAGGAAAAATATATATGGAACGAAGAAAAGTAAAGAACGGCGAGAAGAGCCCCTGGGGACAATGTCTTACCAGACCAGTTCCAAATGGTCGCCGCCGTTCTGGATTCTGATTGGTGCCAGAAAAACACAAGTTTTCTGGCACCAATCAGAAGCCAGAGCGGCGGCGACCGTTTAGACTTTCCCTCGTCCCCACTATCTGCCCCTGGGTCTCCGAGGATGCCCTGTATGTTGCTGGAACATGTTTCACAAGGACCTTTCCACAGCTACCGAGTCCGCCGTCATCTTCTCAACCGCGTGATAAGTGATGTACTTCACAAAACCAAAGAGAAGCTATTTTCGATTTGTCCCGCCAACTACCTGAAAGTCCGGGACATGACCGCTTCAAACAACTCCCCACCCCCTGGCCCGAAGTCCGGTAGGCAATATAATGTTTTTGTAATAATTGAAAACTGCTGATGAAAATAAAGAAAATAAAAGCTACTCGGTGCTTTAAGGTATCCAGGTATCCTATTTGCAGAAACTGTCAGTTTTCGGCCTCTTCAACTAGGAAAGACACACTACAAACTGCCCCGTATCGCCAATGCTGATAACGAATTTCGAGAAACGTCACCAGAAATGAACCTTTAAAACTTTTTATGAAACGTTGTAAAAACAAACAAACAAACAAAAAATAGTCTGAGATCAACACACAAAACAGATTGACAACGCTTCTTGAATAGGACGCTAACTGTCCTATTTATAAGAGCGGGTCTTGTTTGCAGGGGCGTAGTGTCCTTATACGCACATATGCCCGTGCGTACGGCTGATCTTTGGAAAATATATATTTTTTATTTCCTGAAAGCATTTTTATCATAAATTCAGTTAAATGTCTCGTGAAGAAGATTTCAGAACTTGATCATAAAGTATCAGTGCCGGGCGCAATGCCAGTCGTAAGTGTTGCGTCGAAATACCAGGCCAAAAACAGGTGGTAAGCGGTCAATCTTTGAAAAGTAACGCAATCTCCGTCGCCGTTTGAGAACAGCCAAAGATGGTCTTGCCGATGTTTTCCTTGATGTCTTTTAATTCCAATATCTAGGAAACCTATACCAAGGTATGAAACATACACTCCTAGGCATTGTTCTGTTCGGTAAAATTGAATTCCTGGACGCAAAAATGTTGTGATTTTTAAAGTTTATCTGGGTTATTATAGCGCCTTGCCCTTTGACAAACTTACGTGACTCGTACAATAGCATAAATCTGCCTTTCTTGTGAGCAAACGGCTTTAAATTATATCAGATAAACACGTCTTGGTTTCTGAAAGCTGATAACATCAAGCCACTGTTGCTCAAACTGATTTCTTATAGTATTTTTCCGAGTTTTTAGCATCGGTCCGCTGAGCGAGGAAAGCTCAAATTTCAGAAAAGTACTACTTGTATTTTTTAACCTCAAAAATTTTCTTTTAAGTTGCCCATAGTTTTGAAAACAGATTTTGAAAGAACAGATAACGCTTTTTAACATGGTATAAGACTCTTTCGCGAAATCGTACGTCTAAAATAATTATCGGATCGAAGTAAAAATTACATTTATGCTAACAGCTTACCTAGTACTAATTTGTGAATTTTTTGAGAATTTTCGATTTTTCACTTTTGTAGACCTCTGGTCGATGTTTACTGACATCTGGTCTTGAAGATGTAATTTCCTATTCACCAGTAAACTACGGGCAACGTGGTTAGGTTTAAATAAGGCAGTCAAGCACCCTGTATGTTTTCTTCTTTCATTCTTCGCTCGCCTCAGTTTTCTTTTACCTTCGCGTTCAAGCGCTAACCACGCACGTTACTCCGACCCCCTTCAAACGCCTACCACGCACGCTACCTTCTCTCTTCCGATCCCCTTCAAACGCCAAACACACTAGCTTTTTCCCCTTCCCCTTCAAATGTCTACCACGCACGCTTTCTAATCCCTTTCCTTTCAAAGTTAACGCTTGCCTAGCAAGCTATCTTCTCCTTTCCCTTCAAACACCAACAACACTCGGTATGATTTCCCTTCTACGTTAGACACTTGCCTAGCAGGCTACTCTCCCTTTCATATTCAAACGCCAAAACGCTTCTTATCACCTTCCTTACCTTCAAACACCCAAGCACACTAACCTCTCCCCTTTTAAAAGCTAATCACACACGCTACCTCCTCTCGTCACCTTCACGTCAAACGCCTGGCACAAACGTTAACGTTATTTTGTCGTCTCCTTCTCACGGTAGGCCACTTGTCCCACCCTCCTCGCCATTATTCTTGAAACGCCTTCCACGCAAGCCACCCTGTCCCTGCCGCTGGAAACGTCTCCCACGCACGGTACCTTTTCCCTCTCGTGTGAAACACCGGGTATGAGTATTCCGTTACTGGGCGGATACAGGTCAAGTAAAAGATTAGCAGATCTTTGGCGGGAATATTCGCTCTCCTCAGTTGTTTAAGAAAATATAATCGACTTGCTACTTTTTTTTACTTTTTTCAGCAAAATGACAGTTCCACCGGAGGTCGGCTGATATATTTAGAGCTAACAACTTAACAGTGGACACTACCTCTATTGCCTTCACGTTGATAACAATGGGAGCAAAGTCCGCGGCTGATTTAGCGAACGAGATCCGTAGTTCCCTACACTTCGACTCGTTTAGCTGGAACTTGTTTTGGTTAGACTTAGCGATCAGTTCCTCCACATCAGATTGGATACGGCTGTCTTCCTTCTTGTCAACACACTCTGCAATAGTTGTGTCATCCACATATTTCCACAGTTCCGTGTTACTGGTGTTGATGTCATCAATCATGAGAAAAACAGCCACGGACCGAGCTTGGTTCCCTGAGGCACCCCTGCCGGTACGTTCCTCCATCAGACAAGCAATCTTCTCCCAATTTGACTCTCTGCGTGCGATCTGTAAGGAAATCGATGATCCATAACGATACGCCAACCGGCATGTCTAGGGTCAGCAGTTTCCTAGCGAGAAGCGCGTGGTCTATCAAATCGAAGGTCTTCCGGTAATCGAATAAGACGACTCTGACGGTGGATCCTGTACCATCAGTGTGTTTGGTCCAGGGGTGCACCATACTGATTAGCGCACGCGTTTTTGAGGATTCTCGGATAGCCCCAAATTGGTTGTCTCCGATTTTCTTGAGAATGGATGGTCGCAAGTGCTCTGCACGCTACCTTTTCCCTCTCGCTTTTCCCTTTTCCCTCCGCACGCTACCTTTTCCCTCTCGCTCGAAACGCTTGCCACGCAGGATACCCTTTCCCTCCCGCTTGAAACGCCTGCCACGCACGCTACCCTTTCCTTCCTTCTTGAAACGTCTACACGCACGCTACTTTTTTTCCTCTCCCCTCAAACGTCGTCTTTATACCCTGTCGACGCCTGCCTCTCAGTTGTTTTAATGATATGCAAAGTCAAGCTCTTGGTAAAGTCGATTAACTTCTATTTTGATTTTGATTTATCTTTATTTTAGAGTTCATTCACACATATATTTTTTAGGTGAATATTGGCGGTCTTAAGTGTTATTTGACAATTTGGTGTACAAAGGTCTAGATAGTATTAAAATGACTTATTTTGACAACAAGATATTGTTGTCTCCGCTAAACGCAAAGGGTCAGTTATTT
This sequence comes from Porites evermanni, assembly GCA_942486025.1. Classification (NCBI taxonomy): domain Eukaryota; kingdom Metazoa; phylum Cnidaria; class Anthozoa; order Scleractinia; family Poritidae; genus Porites; species Porites evermanni. The sequence goes on along the minus strand of CALNXI010002314.1, from coordinate 27,699 downwards.
AAACGAATTCTAACTTAGACCACGATTTAGGAAATCTTTTGAACTCCAGATCTCTTCTTTAGTGGGTTATTTTAAGAAGAAAAATGCTTTTCCGAGCCTAGGTCACATGCTTTCCTAAAACTATTTACGGTAAATGGTCTTTACATAGAAAACGTTCGGCAAATTGAAAATAGCTTAGAGCGAGGTTTTGTTGAACACTGGCTAAACGCCGTTTAAATAACTGTCCTAAAAGGTTGTGCGAGAAACATAATATTACTTA
>CALNXI010002314.1:19940-22440 GCA_942486025.1 Porites evermanni | reverse complement strand
ACACCGCTTGATGCATCACATTATGAAATAACCCAAGGTTACGCTTCGCAATATGTATTTAGCATTGTGAGAATTAATAACAATTAAGTGATTAGTAATAGCTCATCCGCGTACAATACAGGTTTTCCAAAACCGACTAAAATATGAGAACATTCATTTGAATATAGTAAAAAGTTCACAAAAAAAAGGAGGGAAGTTGCGTACTACCCTCTTCATATTTTCTTCCCTTTTTTGTTTCATTTTTCTACAGATGACCTGCCTGTGTTACTGAATAACAGAACTTCTCAAGAGAGGTGCTGTTAAGAACAGACCTCTACAGCATGATGGCGGTAAAACTTGTAAAGCCGTTGATGCCAACGGAAAGAAGTTTGCTTTGGTAATTGTTGAGAGCTTAATTTAAGAGAAGACCCTCTACGGCATCTCATACCTTCTTCTCAGAACCACACGACTGGGGAGTGTGAAAGATGATTCGGTTTCAATTTCTAAGCTTATGGTTTTAAGGACGTCACAGTCCGACAGCTATCCGACCGGTAACCGGTAACAAGGCGACCTTGACGGTTTTAAGTTCGACCTGGCGAACTGTCAATCGAAGTTAAGGCCAAATGTTTCGACGCAAGTTTGACGTGCACAAAATAGGATTCAGTTTCCAAAATTAATTAAAGAAAAAAAGAAAACCTCTCCTCTAATAGTACGTTTAAACTGTAATAATTTTTTCTAACAATAAAAACTTTATCCCAAAATATCTCGATAACGCTCTTACAGATTTCGCTTAAACTTCACGAACATCGAGGCTGCTATTGGAGAAAAAAGCTCCCATGAATGACTTTCGAAGAAAGGTTCCTAGTGCCGAGATATACTGCTTCAAGTAAAATAGCTAATAGCGTCATTTCGTTACTATGACAACTCCGATGCCGTTGCAACCCTGATCATAACAAATTTTCATCTTTATCTAATACAACTGTAATGGCAATTTTTGCAAAACTTTGTTTATGGCGACGTAGTTTATGCTCAAACTTGGGAGGTATTGACCTTGAAAAACTGTATCGAGCCACCTTAACTCATCTGTTATAACTCCAACCGAATGTGAGTCTGAATCTGCATTTAAAAAGGAAAGAAACGAAAAACGAGGAAAAAAAGTGGGAAAGTTTTAACGTTCCGTCAAAATAAGTACGTCCTGTTAAATAGAATCATTGATTATTTGATTTTTTATTTGATTTTTATTTCATTTGATTATTTGCCACACTTTATGACCGTTTTAACTTACATTTGGATTACATGTATCAGTCTTGAATAGTCCTTAAACTCATTTCATAATTCATGTTGCTGTTAACCAGTCGTTCCTTTTTCGTCTTCCAACAAGAGTTTGACTTATATGTTCTTCGTATTGTTTATTTCAAATACTCTTATGCCTCCATATAATCTCGCTTCTGTAGGTAGCCAAGCTAGTTCGAGCTAAGATCTTCGCGTGCATGCAGCTGCCAAAAAAGGCAGAATTGTCAATAATGAAAGCCGAGGCTTCTCAAATAACGTCCATCTTGTATCTGTGAAATAATGCATTTATAGCAGCTTTAATCACGGACTAGTGCATACTATTACGACATGGATAACAAATAACATAAAATGAGTCGAGGCAGCATAGAAACTGGACTAGTTACAAGTTCAAAACGGATTAAGACTTTGTCAACAAAGTCATGCCTTGAAGCAATTATAAGAAGTAGGCTTTTCTTTCAGTTTCTTTCGTAGCGCTCGTTTTATAAGGCCTACGTACCTTCAAAGTAAACTGCTTTTTCGTTTGCGTTGAGGTTGCGGTCTTCGTTTAAGTCGGTCCTCTTTGACTTCTTTTATATTTTAAATCGGATTAAACATATCCCTCCACTATAGGAGAAAAAAAAAACATACTTTAAAACTCATTTCAAAACACCTGGCAATCAAATAACCCCCAAAATATTTCCGCTTATTATGCACGCGTCAATGCATTCTCTCTGGTTAGTCGTCCAGCGGCAGTTAGGCTCCAAAAGTACATTTCAGTTAAGTATATTGAATATTAAATACAAAAATGTTTCATCTAAGGAAGGAGGCGAAACTGGTTTAGATTTTCTTTCGAGCAGGGCAACCTCAAAGATAAGCAAGTAGTAGCAACCTTGTTTCCAGTTTTCTTCGTCACTAACAGTTTTAGAGAGAGGTGTTTCCTTTCAGATAATAATGTTTTGAGCCTTTCAAAAAATTATAGATGTGCAGCTGCGGAAACCCTATTTTTAGGCCCCGTCCACACGAATGCGGACATTTTTGAAACCGTTTACCGTCGGTTGCATTTAAGCGTGGACAAGAGACAAAAAGAACATGTATTTTCTAATAGGGTGGCAGACCTGAGGTGTTTTGCAGCCAAACATTTGAAAGCCGTTGACGCAAACTGTCGCCCCAAACTGATCAGCGCGTTTCGCTCACATTTCTTTTTTCACAACGTTCATGCATAGTTTTCGCTCAGAAACAGCACACTTGC
>CALNXI010002314.1:0-16111 GCA_942486025.1 Porites evermanni | reverse complement strand
TGAAATAATGAAAAAGGGAAAAAAAAAAATAGAATGGGGAAATAAGGGATTATTAAAAAGGGAAAAAAAAAGAAATGGCAAATTGGGCTTTTTTTAAAATTTTTTTAAAAAAAAAAAAGGGGGAGGGAAAAAATTTGAAAAAAAAAGATTTAAATTAAAAAAAAAAGGAACCCCCCCCCCCCCCTTTTTCGAAGAAAAAAATAAACTGCCGAAATTGAAATGTCTGGTTTCAATAAATAATTTGAGATCCGATATAGATATCTGTTTAAATATTATTTAAATATTGTCCGAAGATTCGTAAACAACGATGAAATTAAGAGTCTCTATGCCTCTGTAATTAAGCCAAGACGTTTTTTTTCACTAATACCATCTGCAACTTTCCGAGGACGATTATTGACGTATAAAAATTAAAATCCTGTTATTGGTATCTTAAATAGCTATTTTTTTAACAGTTCTAATATAATAGGTTTTAAAAAAAGGTTAGATGACATAACAGACGACAAGAAGAAAAATTTAACATATGGCTGAAAGAAAAATTAGAGCCTGCTACTAGCGGCGGGAAAGAAAAAAAAGAGAAAACAATTCAACAGATCCTTAACAGATCTCGGATCATTTCTCTGATGCTCTTTGCCAAACATTAACATCAAATAATCCATTTTAAGCATTTGTGATGTAAAGTCTCCATGGAAATCATTATTGACAGCAAAAGGTTGACTTTCTCAAATTATTTAATGCGCAAAGTATTAAGAATTCCCTACAAGAAAATGTAGCATTAAGGCAAATTTTTTATTCTGATAGAAGTTTTGATGACGAGCATCGAGATCCTCCTTGAAATTAACTTCAGTTGATAAAATGGCACGAACTTTACTGATGAGCTACAACCACTTTGGCGGGCTTTGGTTCATGCGCTTGTTAATTGAACCATTCCACCTTCATTTTCACATTCATATTGTGGTTCTACAAACTACAAAGGAGAATATGGAAAACCCTTCGCTTTGCATGTCTCTGAAAACATTATTGTAATTGGCCTTATCCTAGATTGTCCTCTGCGGTAGATCATAGGAATAAAATAAAAGCGTTTATAATTATGCAGAATCCGACGGCAAGTTATTTTAATTAGTAACCTTTTCAAACGTCTTATTAATAAGTCTGACGTAAGTTTTTCAATAAAAACACTGACCACCTGACTATGATTTAATGCTTGAGGTATCGTAGGAAAAAAATAATAAAAATGGGAAGTAAATTACCAGTAGTTTCCGTTTTCGGTGTGAGAACGTAGAGTTGCTTCAGCCTCTTAACGTCAGTAGGTTAAATTCAGGATTAGTCTGTTAATCGTTTCAGTTCAGTCGACTGAGTGACAAGACCCTTTTTGCTGTTAGTTTTTAAGCCAGCAGACTCTTATCAGTTACTAGAATCATGAAGCTATCTAACGCTTTCTAAATTCAAACGAAGTCCTAATGGGTGTTCAATTTAATGCGCTTAGGGTTTTTTTTCAAACTGATCTGGGAAAAAACCGACAGAAAAAAATCTTTATCTGTACAGGAGAAAGAAAAGTAACTTTTCCACAGCATGCTAACAAAAGAAATTCTAATGTATTTTTATTACTACTTTTGATCTCTAAATAACGATGGCTAAAATCCGGCTTATACAAACCATTTATAATATTTGTTACTCAACTACGTTTCTCACTTGTGAGCTTAGGGGTACTTACCTACGGGGAAATCGCTTATCGCAAGTGGTTGTGGCGTTTCCAAGGAGAATACTGGTTGCATGGAATCATAGGTTCGCTCATTCATAGACCCGACGGCTGTGCCGAGATGATGAGCCCCAGTAAGGGCAAAACAGCTGTCCATGGCTGCCACCGCCGGGGTGATATGGTTGTGCGCATGCGTAAAGAAATGGAGTTGGTACGTGTGCATCAGTGCTAAAATTGGTATTGGTTCGTCTTGGCCTGTTTGAAGTTCTCCGCGTTTGAAAGATGTCTAGTGTGAATAGAGGAAAAATAAAAATGAAAAGAGTTTAATTAGTTTACAATAATATAGAGAAAAAGGCAAAATACATAGAAATTTAAGGTCAGATAGTGTGTAGTCGTATAGTTTCTAATTTACAATTTGATTCTATGATTTTACCTACACCACGCTGCGAAAAGTAGCACGATTTGGTTTCAAACGTCTTGTTATGTTGCACGGAACTCAATCCATATATCATGAATGCATTTACTTAGAATAAGAAGATTTAAAAGCCTATTTGAATAGATTCGCCCGAAAAAGCTAAAACGATGGAAATGCGATAGCATTCCTTACAGAGCATTCATAGTAATGTTTGTAGTATATGATGTGTGACATCACAGTATTTGAAAACCTTCTTTCTCGTCCGTCCACACGTAAACAAGAAGCCGGCAATTTAACATTCAGGGGACCGATTTTGAAAACCTTCTTTATATTGGTGCCCGAAAACGCCATTTACGTGTGATCACGATGGGCTGGCTAAAACAAAGGAACAAAACTCCGTTAAAAATCCGGGCACGTGTGGACGGGGCCTAAACATTGAATAAACGGGTTTTTTTTGTTTTCTTAATCGCACTTGACATTTATATTTTTTACTTTGTCCGACTGAATTAAATGCAAAGTCTGAAACAAGTCGGGTAACACTTGCACTACAGTCGTGCTAGCAGTAGCACGAAGTAGGTTTTGAGAAGAGCTTTTTGTTAAATATTTCGAACAGACCGATGGCTGTTCTCCCGTCACACTGCTTATCAACTTCATTCCAAGGGTTTGGAATGAGTATCCAGCGTTCTTAAAGGTAAGTATTTAAAAGGTCTATCACTTTTCACTGGAATGTATAGAAAAAGGGTACCTTTCAGTCACAATGGTGTATAAAAGAGTACAAGATTGGGCCTCTGGGAGGAATGTATAAAACTTTTTGGTAAATTCCTCCCGTGAGCAGCCTCCCACGCAAATGTTCTTTGGACGTTGGGGAGGAACAAGTCAAGAATTCCTAAGAATGTCTGCGTGGGAGGCTACTACTCCTAAGGCACCAAGAACGAGAAGTCCAAAGACTACTGCAAAGTCTTTGGACTTCCCGTTCTTGGTTCTTTATATTTTGGCTGATTAGATCTCTTTTCTAGAGATCCAACGTTTACAAATAACAGGATCTTCGTCCACATTTTTGGCATTTAATTTAATCCTTTACTCCTAAGGTACCCCGCATACGTTTACTTACACTTTCCCTAAACCGGAAAGAGTTTGAATATTTATATTCAGATCAGTGCAGCATATTTCAGCTCCCTCGACACGTTTAAACACTAACAAAATATATATAACGCCGTTCAGTTCGTCAAAAATACTCCGCTTCGCGTCGTATTTTCAAATTTCTTCTCGGTGTCTCATCTGGTGTTGAAACAATGCGTCTTATGCTTGATATATTACGTCGAAGCCGCCACCAAATTTTCAGATAGTGAACAATAATGAGGGGTTATGTAATGTATTCCCCTAATTTAAAAAAGATAAATAGATGGACCACACATGCTTCTCTCGAATTCTACCTACACGTAGTTTTACGCGGGGTTGTATCAGTCTTTACGAAACATGACATTTTAATTAAATAAACAGTTATTCTGAATGTATGGATGGATCGTATATCTTCCATATGAATTCCTTGCTAGTTGTTTTAGGCGCGTTAAACACCCAAACGAGCGAATGCGTGCAAAACCTTATCAAACAAAAGTTCCCCAGGAACTCATGAATTAAAAATATGTATCATGATGTACGTTAATTTGTATGAAGATGTCATTTGACCCTCATAACAAAAACATTTTTTTTGCTGATCGTTCACAATTCATGAATGCTCCAGAGTCAGCTGACCGAAGCCGCAACATGAGCATAAAACAAAAAAGAAAAGAAAATTTTCCGTCATAAACGGGGTTCTGCGAAGCGTGGTTCCGTCGTACTATTGTAAACTGTTTCGCGCCTTATCTTTTTCTATATAGCGTTTTCACATTACGCCACTACCAGTCTTTTGTTAAATAAAACTTTCCGTTTTTATAGCTGCTGTCCACGTGAGTGACAGCGCTCCATTGATCGAATCAAATTCCACGCTAAGGTGGCTAGACAAAGTCTTTGTGGATAGTTTCCTGGAAACGTATACGGATCCGAATTTTTTTAGTCATCCTTCCCATTTATTGACCCCTTATACCGTAAAGTCCCGCGGGGGGGGAGGGGGGGGGAGAAGAACTGGAAAAATAAGGGGAAGATCATTATACGTTTTTGGGAAACTGCACTGCTTCCCCTTCCCTAGGTCAACATTAACACATACTTCTCACTTAGGACATAATGTTGGCCTTTGGGGAGGGGTATGTGGGCAGTTTCCCAGAAACGTATAATGATCCAAGGGCGGTGGGTCACTGTTTTCATGCATGTACTGGGGTGGGCTTAGAAAAACCATGCATAAATAAAGGGGTGGGGAATGTATGTTTTTTTGCACACGTCAGGCATTAAATGGTGTCTTAAACAATATGCAAGTAAAACTTAGACATTATTCACAATCAAAGCAAGAATCATAATAAATGCAGTTTAAGATAATATTCATACCCCACCACAAAAGGGAATGGGGAATGTGTATTAGGACCACCTTTCCCTGGTAATTCCAACTTTCTTTTATCCAACTATGTAATTTTTTTTCTCTCACCCCCATTTCCTCCTTAATTTCATATTCCCCTCAAAGGGTGGGGTATAATATTTTCTGAAACTAGACCTTAGAAAAAGGAATTGTCAAATTGACAAATGTAGGATCGATAAACTCTTGGAGTTGTGGAATAATTACTGCGTAGGCAAGACTAATACGATTTATGAACGCTACAAATCTCATGCCAGAGCACAAGAACCCGCAGAAACAATTGACACCTATGCATCTGCACTTCGCACACCGGCTACCGTGTGCCTTAGCTTTGGATCCCTAGTGGAAGAAATGATTAGCGACCGACTCGTGTGTGGTATTTCAGACAATGGACCACGCTAGAAGCTGCTGCAAGAAGCAGAACTGAGATTGGTGAAATGCATGAACTATTGTATACCAGCTGAATCTGCAAATATCCAGCTGAAATAGATCTCCAGCCACGGCGCAGAAGCAGTACATCATCTAAACGACTCCAAAATAGGGAGGGCACTGAGAGAGTGCAAATACTGTAGCAGAGAACATGAAAGAGGAATGGAGAAATGCCCAGCATATGGCAAGACCTGTACAAAGTGTTCCAAGCAAAACCACTTCAGTTCTGTCTGCCTACAAACGGTTTCACCTACGACACCAAGAAAAGTACAGCCCCAGAGAGACTTGCAGAAAAGCAAGCCTAAGGTACATGCGGTACACAAAGATTTAGAACCCTCATCTGAGGATGAACTTTGGGTCCTGTCATTCGCTGAACAGGTCAATGCTATCGGCAGCAACAAGGGCAGAATTTACGCAGCCATGGAAATCGGGAAAAAAAACTGTTGAAATGCAGATAGACACTGGAATATCCTGCAATTGGGCAAATAATTGATATATAGCAAAAACAGTAAAGGCCCTAATATTGTTACCTGGGGAATACCACACTTGAGGGTGCAACATTCTGAAAGGGAACCATTGACTAGTTCGCTTGCCAGCTTGAGCCAATTGTGGAAAAGTGATCATTGAAAGCGTTTAACAAAGCGGCCGAATTAGTTATTGTTTTTTTTTTTAAATCGACTGTAATCCAAGGTGACTTGATGGAGCGCACACGCGTAGTACGTATTGGGGTGTTTTTATCAGCAATTGCCAGGAAATTTGATTTCCACTCGTACTAAAGCTCATTCGGGCAATGAGCCAACAACTATAACTTTGTTTATCCAGGGTTAAAAAATCATCAGGCTAAGTGAGCTACTACAAAAATTGTAAGTTATTTAACTGATTGAAACTTTAACTAATTAACTGTAATAACATTCTTAACTAAAAAAAAATTGTGCCTGCTTTACATGATTACCGTGATTATCAACATATTTCAGAAGAGATCATTGCAGCCGTGATTAAAAGCGGAAAGAGTTTGCTCTTGCCTGAGGTCAATAGGTAGACTGTAGCGCAGTGGAATAGCAAGCTTGCCATCGGAATCCCTGAGAGAGTAACTAGAGACTTCATTACGATAAGAAAATTGCCGGGAAAGGCCTCCAGCTTTTTCCAGGCTAAGGATGCAAAAAGATTGACAACACTGGCATCATAAGGAGAGAAGGTCAAGATACGGGCGGCGCGATTTTGAAGTTTTTGCAGTTTAGTTGCAGTTTAGATTCATTCAGTAAATTACAATTAAAGCCTAGGAAATTCTAACGGAGCTCCACCTCGTAGGCGGAGCCCCATAGCTTAGTAAATCTACCCATCCCAGAAAATTTGGTAATCGCGTGACCGTACACCGTCCGTCCGAACCACAGGGTAACCAATGTTTACTCTCACACTTGCTAGCAAGATTTGGAGCCCAGGCCCCGGTTGTTCAAACGTTGGATAGCGCTATCCACCGGATAAATCACTATCCAGCGGATAAGTATTAAGGAAATCAATTACGCTATCCNCACTGGATGTACAAAATGAAATACAGCTGCTATCAAGAGTCTTCTATTATTCATGGCTAGTTTGTTTATTGGGTTTTTGGTTCAGAGATACGTCGCTTGTCAAAGTTGGAAATCCGATTTCGGATGGCATCGTTTTCGTTTTTCACCTTGCTTGATGCGTATTAAAGAGGGCTCAAAATTCTCAAGCGATTCTGATGTTACTTGATAGCTTTCAGGAGATGCATCTCGAATGGTAAGCCTGAGTAATTATTGTATTTGATGTTTATTTTTTTACATCTAATACACAGTTTATGCGGCAAATTTATGCACTTTTGTAAGATCTGAGACAATGATCTGACCTAGTATCAGGTTTGATATAACCTTACAGAACTTTAAAAAGCCTTTAGATATACTTTCATACCGCAAATAGAAAGAAAACGTTTCGAAGAATATTTAGTTATAAATTTGGCTGTAGAAAGAAAACTTTGAGCGATTTTCTTGCGTCGCGTTCATCTTTGAGAAAAGCAAACACCGGGAGGCCGGCTTAAAACATACCGTCTTAAAACATAAACGTATTTAATAATTAATGAATGAGGATGAGTATCTTATGAAGAATTATGGGGATCGAGGAGGGTGTTATCCGTCGAGGCCGTTTGCCGAGGCGGATAATACCCTCCGAAGTCTTCATAATTCTTCATATGATGCGAAAGCCGAATTCAATAATTGTTTTATTATTCATTCAAAATAATTCCTAGTTTAAAAACAAGGTTAAAACATGCTTACCTCCATCGATCCATCGATGTTAAGTTCATCTTCGATAGTGCACGTTTAGGGTTGTTCAGCTTTCAAATATTCTCCAAATAGCAGATGTCGCCTTTCAAGTTGTATTCTTACTGTTCTTGCCATGTTTTTAGCCATTATTTCGCCTAGTTCTTACTCTTGAAACGAGTGAAATGTCCGCCATTTTTGTTTCCATAACCAAAACAACTCAACCTCGTCCCCAGGTCTTCTCGGTTAACGGTTCATTAACCTGCAAAAACGCTGCATTTTTGACGTCATTTTCTCGCTAAACACAAAATCTTCCAAATTTGGTCATCAGTAACTGGTTATGGTAAATTATTCGTGTGCTTTTAGCCAATCAGAACCGGGGAAATATTTTGAATGAATAATAATAAGCTTTAAGCTTTAAGACTTAGGATTTTTACAAGCACTTTAATACTTGTCTTCGTGAATGAAAATTGTTGTCTCTGTAAATGCTTCACCGAATTATATTTCTTTTATTGATTGTTAGTAGTCTCTCTTGTAATTTTAATCGCTGTGCCGTTAGTTTACATCCGTTCATGAACATCGCTTGCAGGAGTTAACTCAAAATGCCCCGCGTATCAAACGCGTTTTAAGATTACACGTCGTTATAAAACCCTTTAATAAAAAAAATAAACTTAATAAATTCTTTTTTATGTTGAAGCGTAACTCTATTAATGTTCAGTGCAAATTTGGCGCTCGTCAAAAGTGAGAACCGGCTGGCCGTATTAATTGATTTTGGAAATTTTTTGGACGGTTTCGCTAAAAGCCAAGGATTGATCGTCCTGAATATTGACTGAGTGCAATTTGTCTTGAAAAATTGTGAAATACTGCCTTCTGTCCGAGGTCTGTATGATATATAGTACTGATTCACCTCAGATGTGATGTATAAAAAGTATTAAAGGTCGGTTTACACACCCCCAGATTTGTTGGCAAGAGTTTGTAAAGTAAACTTGTCGAAAGCAAAAAATTCGACCTGATTTGTTCTCTAAGAATTTGTTTTCCAGGCCTAATCTACTGTGTTCAAGAGCCATTTATGGCTCTTGAATGTGATCGAAGATGATTGCTATTTTTTGGGTGTACATATAGGGCTATCGACTCGATGTATAAGATGTTTCACTGTAAAATCACTTAGCCTTTCCCTCAAAAGTTACATGAATTTGCCCTTAAGTAACTGATTTGCGGATTACAAGTTTATTGTTTGATTTAAATTATAAAATTAATAATATGAGCTTCGCTTTTAGCCCTGGCTAAATCTATACATATTAGTTACTGTAGTCAGTTATCTTCTTGAGACTGGAGTAAAAACTATTTTGACCATTATGATGAAGGTCAACAGATATTTTTTAAAGATTGTTTAACTTTAGAATTTTCATCTTTTTCTGAAAATAGTCTAAGTAATTAAGGATCTTTTTATTTATATCACTGATCAAAGGTCACCTGCCAAGTTCAGCTCTCATGCAACATCGGATGACTAGTTATGGACTTTTAAATATCGTTTACAAAAGTGTAAATGAGTTTTTTCAATCCCGGAGCTTTCCCACGGCTTACAATCTGATTTCAAAAAGGCACCCCAATCTTCACTATTGTAGGTTAAAATCGGCAAGATCATTGTGTCAAAAAATTACTTGCAAGGAAAGGTTTCAGTTTACTAAAATCAGTGTGGCGTCTTAGACTAAGAAGGACATGAACGGCTTTTTGTCAAAAATGTTCAAGTGAAAGTGTAAAATTTCAGGAAGATGAGATGTGTGTCCCTAAGTAATTTGGATCGTGATAATATGATAAGGTCGTCAGCATTAAAAAGACAATTGAGGATTTTGGTAGCACAAACGGATCAGATAAAATATTGTTGAATGAAAAAGTGCTGATCTTAATAATGATAATAATGATAATAATAATAATAATAATAATAATAATAATAATAATAATAATAATAATAATAATAATAATGGTTGATTAATGATTTTTCCACGGAGTACCCAGTCTACATTCATCATCTGAAGACTAACTAATGAAATATATTTATTCATGTGTAATATGGATAAAAATGAAAGTACATATAGGTATATATAAAATATACTTTTACTCTTTATTAGTATGTCTAAAAAGTAATAAGTCAAACGAACATATGCAAGTCAAGAAAAAAAATATCTAACCGGATTCAGCCTTCGTTTTCTTGAATTTTAATTAAACTTTTCTAGCAAATGCTTTAGCATTAGACTCAAGATGTCATTTGGCGCACTGTTGAATAACCTGGAGACTGATTCTTGAAAATTTCCTGATTTAAGAGGCACGCCCAGTTGCGATATAACACCTAAGCGTAGATTCCTGGCAGTTTGACTTCTCTCCAGAGTTCAATACAATGTAGCTCGGACAGTGGGTATCATAAGGCCATATGGGTTGTCCTTAACAGATGAAATTTGGTTCTCCGGCCTTAACAGGGAGCCATCCTAACCCAACAACATTCAGACATTTTTGCGTAACCTCCTTAACAAAACTTGCGGGCATCATTAAATCGCCGTAATTTTGCTCCGAGGTACTGCTATAGTGAATACAATATAACGTTTTTAAAATCAAGCTTCAAACGTACCAAGCCTCAAAAAATTGAGCCAAATTCTTCCTTAAAGCTTTGGGCGACATGTTTCTGATCTTCGTGATTGTTGATAGAGCTTTAAAGGACGATGATACAGTCTTAGTCACGTGATTAATCCATTTGAAATTTTCTAGGATCCCCACACCAAGAAACGTGTGCGAGGTGACACTGACTAACACTTTTTCATTTGCACAATATAACATGAAACTTCTGATCGATTATTTTTTTGTTATCCATGAAAGGAAGACCCAAGAAGATGAATGAATTATTACTATTTTTTTATCCATTTTATCCATTTTGAATTCTTAAATTTCTCGTGGATGGTAGGGAAAGTAGAGACAGTGCTCCAAGAAGTAGTTGAGGAAGAAAGAAAAATTCACCTGGATGATTATCTCCGTGATACTTTTCTTCATTTCGGGGAAACCTGGGAGAATATTCAGGTATCTAATAAAATCGAAATGGGTGCTTTAGTTCACGGAGTAAAAGAACGTCATTACAAGTTGACAGTATGTAGCATACCAGAGGATTCTAGTGCGCTTATGCATCAACCAGCCATACCCTTAGATTTAAGATTTAACAGATAAGGGGTGGAGTAGTATAGGACAAACCGGTTTGGCCTTTTTAAGAAGTGGAATCTCATCAGTTTGAAGTGGAATAAATTAACGCCGATGAAGTCATAACCTTTTGTCTCTATCTCAAGGGTAAAATGAGCAGAAATCTCATAAAGATAAAGTCGTGTGCTATTTTTAGTAGTTTTAGGTTTTCTAGTTACTTTAAGGTCGACAAACCTCTCCTTTTTCGATTGGTTAGTTAGACAATAAGAAACGTTTCCATTGGTTAATTCATAGTGTCTGAGGAGTAAAGTCAAGCTTGTCTGTGACTTAAAATCATTGAGACGTAACGTAATTATGCAAGTCATATTTCCTGCTGCTGTGATTGTCCTAGTTCCGGTTCACTGAGTTCTGACGGGCACATCGTGCATATTAATGAGGGCAAAGGCAAACTAGCTCTTTTTAGCACGAAAGACAATGCTTTACTCACCTCACACCCCTCCTACTCCGCCGCAATTTTGACGAGTTTGACTTTACTCCTCAGGCACTATTAATTAACAAATGAAAACGTTTCTTATTTTCTAACTAACCAATCGAAAACGAGGAGATTTATCGACTTTAAAGTAACTAGAAAACCTAAAACAACTAAAAATATACCTTATCTTTATGAGATTCCTGCGCATTTTAATCATGAGATAAAGACAAAAGGTTATGACGTCATCGGCGTTAATTTATTCTACTTCAATGATGAAATTCCACTTCAAAAAGAGGGCCTAACCGGTGCGCCCTATACTACTGGGTGGAGACAGGAGTACATAACCGCGGACCGTTACCTGAGTCAGAAATAGTAAGTTTAGACAAAGAACCCTATGACTCAGCTAAAAATGAAGCGGAAAGGACAAATGCGCGCCGCCATCAGAGAAGCCTTGACAACTGGGAGATACGATGAGCCACCAGCAGATCAATTTTATGAACAATAGAAAACATTGCTCGTCATGGGAAATACTTGGTAATTGGTTACGGAAAGTGTCGGATCGCATTCATGATGAGCCCGTCCCCAATTATCTTAAGGAGCAACAGACCTTACAGTTTCTCTCCAAGTATCTCTCATTCAGTGGAAAAAGGCACCTGCTGTTAATTACTGAACAAAACCAAATAACGTCATGTACTGAATTCAACTCATATCCGTTTTGTGATAGAAACCGATACTTGTGTACACAGAAGAAATCGATAAAAACGCAACCTGGCTATTTTATTTTATTTGAATTTCGCCGCTCTCTTTGAAGAACCACAACCGGACCAAATGTCGAGTCCTCTGTGTGTTTAAAAATACTGACATGAAGAGGCTTCACCTTCTGACTGCAGTTCTAGATCAAATATAGAAGACAAAATGGATATTATAGGACCACAATAAACAAAAATAGTTTTACAATTAAGCTGGTCCGTTCATAAAATTAGCCAAGAATTTAATTTTCTTCCGAAAAGCTTCGGTTTAACTAGCAACAATTAAGAAAAGCAAAATACAGGCATAAAAGAATTGTCAAGTGAAAACGCCAACGCCACCCGCGAAAAGAAAATGGAAGATGGTAATTTTCTCCCGTATTTTTCTTGCACTTTATCGACGGGAAGTACTCCTTTAGAGTTCAAACATTTATAAGTAACTTTTTCTTAAATTTGCTAAGTAACATATAAATTTCAAAATCCCGTGAACGTAGCATAAATGCAAATAATTGCCCACAACTCGCTCAGCATGTTCACCGTCTTCTAATGTTATTGCATGAGAAACAATCTGACACCTTTTTTCTAAGAAAATCAAGTGAAACTAGATTATTTATAATAACCTGTTTTAATCTAGCAAGTTTGACAACTTTAATGAGGAAGAGGAAGGGGACATTTCGGAAGCACTTTTCTCATGAAGACAAGCTTTCTTTTACATGCAAACATTGATCGGTTATTTTTTTCAACGAAGAGAGGTTTAGGTATATAGAGAATTTCAAGTAAACAAAAACAAAAAGAAAGTAGGAAGTTCCGAAACGGTTTCTTCCAATTATAGTCAAAAAAGGTGGCGGAACAATAAAGAGTGAAAATGATATCTGTATTTTTTCGAGTGCATATAATCTAAAAACAAAACAAAAATAACAAAATAAACTTTCATTATCAAGTGTGCTTGTTATCTTCATGAAATCGAAAGGTAGAAGGTGCGAGCTCTGCATCAGGCTATAAAAGTATTGTTCTGATTAAATGGGAAATGGACAGAACTTCTTTTTCTTAGAAGGCTATATTTTTTAACCATTATATATTTTTTTTATGAAAATACCTTTCGGTTCAATTTCCTCAGTTTAGAGAGCTATTATTATAAGAAAACTGAATTTCCTTCCTTTTGATTAGCTGCTATCAATTTGAACAAACCAAAGACGGATAAAAAATTATCTCAAAAAGTAAATGACTGTTTCCGCCCGCGGTTACTGGCGGCTTTGCATCAATATGATGTTGTGTGTTTTTTGTTCTCGACTACACAAGATGCTATAATGAAGTGTTCCATTTCCTGCGCAAATGTCCTTCGTTTCAGCCGCGAATTATCGGAGAACTACCTGACCAAAAACCTCGGCTCGAACTGAATTGGGTTATATTTGGTTTTACTGGATCAGTAACTAATCCCGACAATCTACTGTGGTAAACGTCCTGTGGCACTGGAAAAGGAAACAGATGACTTACAAAACGGAGACTCTGAGGGTAAGGAGGATTAACAAGGGCAAATGAACTCACGTTATTTAGCCAATAAGTCAGTGGTAAATCTATGATTTCATATAAGAGAGCTCGAACAAACGAACGTCGAAGGAAGATTCGGAGGGGAGGGGGGGGGGGGGCCTAAGGTATGCTTCACCCGAAAAGTTTTGAAATTTTAGTCCTCAAAAAATGCTTTTTCCACTATACTGAAGATCTGTTGTTACAAATTGCGACAGCTTTCTTATTACAAACTGCGACAAGTGTTATTACAAAGTGTGACAGGTATTACAAAGTGCGACAATTTTATTACAAAGTGCGACAGAACACCGTCGTCTTGAGTGACTACTGTTGTCGCTTCAGGTCTTCCACAGTTTGCTCATGCACCCACTCCAACAGAGAAGGGTGATTGATGAGATTGATTGATTTCAGTAGATTTCTGATCAACGCAGCTATCTCTTCTCTCAGATGTATTCCGTCAATGCTGAAGTTTTTCGAGCACAAAATTCTCCTGTAAATTTCGAATCCATTCCGGACGGTCTAGCAAAACCTTTGGTTTTCATTGTTTCATTGTATTATATCATTTGCTCATCGATGAGATCAATTGTAGCCATACAAATGTAAAAATTGTCACTAAGGCAGTTTAAAGACAATAAAAGGAACTAGCCTTTCAAGAAATACCGTCTGTCCACCAGTAGCAACAGGAAATGATCCTACACTGACACAAACAATTTCTACCGTCTCAATTTCGGAGGAGTCTATATCTAGAAAATTCAGGGCCCTAAAACCTAATAAGGCCGGGGGGGCCAGATGGAGTAACCCCCAAATTACTGCCGTTAGCTGAGCCATCGGTAGTCCCATCACTCACCAAGCTGTACTCGATAAGTGTCAACAATGGTAATGTTTTTAAACGAGGACTGAGAAATTCTATTGAAGGGCCTGTTCTTCATTTTTTGTAGCTACTGCGCATGCGCGAGTAGCTACAATGCTATCGTTTTGATAGATAGAGTCAATTTTACGAGGGCTTTCGGAGACCTTCGGATCACGATCGATTTTCTTGGCGCACGATAATGCCGGTGGTAAATTTGATAAGCATCGAATTTCGATAGACTTTACAGGTTATAAAAACACAAACAGACTTATTATTTAGAGCTTTTCTTACTTTGAATCTGGTAGTACGTCTTTTTGTGTCAAATACATAAATACTAGTGTAACAAGTGGATTCACCGACCACTTTCCGTAAAAGTGCGATCTCTTTCCATAAAAATATCGACTGTGAAACGTTTCGCAACGTTGCATTTCTCCTCGCGTTCCCTACCGCGAATGGTGAATGCTCTACGTCTTGTCGACAAAAGGTAAGATTTGCCATGTTTTCTTGTTGTTTTCTGCGTATTATTAGGCAAAGCATTCAAGTGTTAGGGCAGCACTAAAACATGGAATCCGGAATCCGGAAACGGAAACGGAAACGGAATACGGAATAAGGAATCAAATATCAATGACAGAAAATTAAAGAATTTCACATTACACAATTTAGTACAATCCAAAGAGAATTTGTCTTAGTTTTCTTGGCAGTTCCCTTAAATATATTCTTGTTATTGTGTCTTGATGAGGTTTGCCGTAGTGTGGGTTACTGTACTGCAAGGCCGATGAAAGTAATTTTGCGAGTAATTTTTATTCACGAGTTCATGGGTTGAATAATACAGTTAAATATTACTTTTGAAGCTAATTGTCAAGAATAGTAGTAGTTAGCCTCAGACCACACCACGTGATTGTCCCCAAACTGAATACTCCACACATGACCGACCAGTGACGTGACCACAGTTCCAGTGTTTTAGCAATAAGTTCAACTTTTTCGCCAAGCTGAATACTGATGGAATACTGGTGTACCGGTAATTGAGTTTACGGGGACGTCCGTATTTTTGTTGAAGAGGCTTATTAAACATGGCGCATTATTTTGCTGTGGTCGGTTGCGGAATCAAGCAAATGCATGCACAATTCTGTCTTCTCTTTGGACTCCACAATGCCATGGTTCTCTTGAGTAAGTTGTCTTGATAAATAAAACTGAACACTGTTGAAGAAAACCCAGAAAAGACACTGAGAAAAACTTGAAGGCGACGCCTTTCAGTTATATTAACGACGCCTCTGACGATTCAAACGAAGTCTGTCTCCATACAACTTACCTTTTTCTTAAGGCACTAGTTTTTGTCAGTAACGTTTTTCTCCTCGCCTTGCTGTCCTATGAGAATTTGCTTTCATTGCCGATAGTCGTATCAAGCGTCTTTTCACCGGAATCGACTCCTCTACTGATACAGCAGTCTCCTTTCCTCTACTCAGCTAATTTATTCATTTGTGTCTTTTTTTTATCTGTTTATTTATTTTATTGCCATTGCTAATATTTTTTTTTCAAATCGATCGCTTGGAACCTTCTTTTACAGATTCCGTATTCCGTTTCCGTTTCCGTTTCCGTTTCCGGATTCCGGATTCCCTTTTTTAGTGCTGCCGCAAAAACATCGCCGAGTGTAAGTCGCCAAGATTTTGTCGAACATGGCGGCTGAGTGATTTCTGCAGCCAAACAGCCCGCCATACTGCATGTACCGCTCGTGGCAACCAATGACTTGTTATCAGAATCGCCTAATTCCATCTTTGGAACTAGCTTTTTCCTTCGGGAAACGATGAATTCCCTCTCGGGAACCAATATACTTGCCTTTACAGGGAGCGACAAGTGAGACAGTTACAAAGAGAGCGAAAGTGAGACAGTTACATCAGAGTCAGCAAAATGAAAAACACTTAAAACTATCAGGTGCCAGAGAGTGGTATGAGATTGTTTTTGTATCTCATTAAAAACAAACCGGACACCAGTTACACAAGAGTTATATCTTGATGAGAAAACA
>CALNXI010002313.1:37228-63372 GCA_942486025.1 Porites evermanni | reverse complement strand
GCATCCTGAGCTTTGTTAGATCCTCTGTTTAAATGTTCACCGGAGATGTCTTGAAGTACTGGTTCGATCTCGACATCGCTACACACCATACTCAGAAATTCAGCTTCGAGATCTCTTAGCTCGTTGTGGCGTTGAGTAATAAAACCTTTGCAAATCAGAGTGATCAACCGTAAAGGCTTCCCCACAAGCACATGTGGAGGGGATATCTTCCACTGGCCAGTCGTAGTGTAGTTTAACAGCATCACGGAATTCCTTCTTATTAGGGTTAAAGCCGAAATCCTGGAGGGGAAGCACTGTGAGCCATGCTGATGATCCCTTTTCTGTCGCCAGATCTAATGCTCGCTGAGTCTTTCTTGGTGCCATCTCCTTAATACGCTCTGCCCTGTGTTCGAATTCCTTTGATCTTTCACTTCTTACTTCCTGTTGCGCTAGTTTTGTTAGGGAATCTTCAGGTAACTGATGTGACTGAGATACAATTTGTTCAACGATTGGCTTTTTTACTTTGACAGAGGAAGCATATTCGCGTCTTGCTTTAAGGGACGGGTTTCCCGGGCCGAGGGCCCGGTTGCATAAAACCTACACTTAAGTGCCCACTTAAGTAGGTCATTTACGAATATGTTATGGGTACACTTACGGGTGTTGCATGGAACGCACTTAGGACTCTCGTAAGTTTCTGTTTTACGTGGTAACTTACGGGCTCACTTAAAGGCACACGTAACTTTGATATAGTACTTCATTAATGACTCACTCTTTTTTTTTTAAGCTAACCATCGGTGAGTGTAAAGGAAGTCTGAAGTCGTTCCGAACACTTTTAAGCCTCTCAAAAAAATGAAATTTGCATGCAGACGTTATTTTTCTTCAATATCTACTGAAAATGATAATTCTTCTTCTTTTTTTCACAACGTCGGCTTTAAAGTGTACATCAGAGGTTAACAAAGCGCATTAGAACGAATAACGTGAAGAAAAATACTTTTTTTCACTTCTCAGTAAAAGGTCTCGTTAAGTTTAGTAAAAACAGTAACGATACGGGACCTACATAGGTCCCGTAAATTTACGTGCTATTTTTCCCGTAAAAAAAGGTTTTATGCAACACCCGCAATTTCTGTTGCATAAACGACACTTAAGTGAACACTTACAAAAATCGTAAGTGCAACCACTTAAGTGAATTCCCTAAGTGGACCACTTAAGTGATATAATACAACTGACTTAAGTTACGAGTGCACGTACGCGTACCCGTAGTTGTTACGGGCGTTTTATGCAACCGGGCCCAGGCCAACTCTTCTTTTTCTTTCTTGTTTTTTACATTGTAAGTTGTATTTCAATTGAGTCAGGATTAGCTCGTATGGTTCTTCTGTTCCCCACTAGTCCTTCCCCGCTGCTCTCCTCGTTTATACAGTGAAAATCGATTAAATTCAAATTAAAATGTGT
The DNA here is from genome assembly GCA_942486025.1 of Porites evermanni. Taxonomy (NCBI): domain Eukaryota; kingdom Metazoa; phylum Cnidaria; class Anthozoa; order Scleractinia; family Poritidae; genus Porites; species Porites evermanni. The sequence continues at coordinate 61,944 of CALNXI010002313.1, read as the reverse complement.
TTATTTGCAATACAAGGGAACACCATTACTGCGTTTTTCAAAAACACGCGAACTCTGAACTTCAAAAGCCGCCTTCACAATTATGTTTTTCGCTGCCGTCAACTATAATTCGAATCACATGTAATGAAACCTGAATCACAGAAATGCACAAAAGGTATCGAAATCCACCAATCACAAATCACAAACCATGACCTTTTGAACCCATTGAAGTAAACTTCTGTTTCCTAAGAGGTTCGCTACGATTATTGACGGCAGCGAAAAACGCAAACGTCAGGTGGCGTTTGACCCTCAGAATTCGCGTGTTTATGAAAAGCGCAGTTGACGGTAATATTGCAAAAAGGTACTTTCAAGAATGAGAGTCTAATGAAAGCCATTTTATTATTTTCGCTCATGAACATATCGTTTTTATTATAGGTCAGTCTAAGGGAACTGTCGAGAAAAGCTTTCTTGCATGTGGACGAACAATCTGGATTTAATCTGCTCCAAGCTGCTGTCTTAGACGGAAAATACAACATTGTTTTAAATGCTTATGGCCTTCTTGATAACATTGTAGAAGAGATGGAACTTGTTACAACGGGAAATAACGCCAAAGATTTTCCAGGGAAGACCGCAGTTGACATCTTATCTCTAAAAAAGAGAACAAAACCAAGTCATCATAGAATCGAAAGACTTTATAACGAGTGGGCTAAGGACAACAATAGACTTACTGAACTGCAGTGGACTTCATGCCATGATGATGCTGAACAGGCAGTTGAGTTTGTATTAAATGACGGTGTAGATATCAATGCCCCAGGATCAAACAATGATTGGACAGTTTTGCTGAGGGCGAGTCGTTCATCCTCAAGTCAGTTCATTGAGACCCTCATTGATCTTGGGGCCGACGTTAATGCCCAAAGAAAAGAGAGAAAAGAAACTCCTTTAATATTAGCAGCTGACTGGAACAACTACATGGCAGCGTACTTGCTTGTAAGACATGGAGCTGATGTGAATGTACAGATTAGTAATGGACTCACACCACTACATTTATCGATAAAAAAAAATCACGAAAACCTCATCAAATTATTACTTGCAAACAAAGTAGATGTAAATATTCAAGATAATGGTAAAGAAACACCACTGTTCGTATCAGTCCGAGGAAATAACGAAAACCTCGTCAGATTGTTTCTTGAATACAACGCGGATGTAAATATTCAAGGTAAAGGTGGATATACACCCTTGCACTTCAGTGCCAGAGAAGGTAACGAAAACCTCTCTAGATTGTTACTTGAACATAACGCAGATGTAAATATTCAAGAAGATTTGGGAGATGCACCCTTGCACTGGTGTGCCAGAAAGGGTTCCGAAAACCTCTGTAGATTGTTACTTGAACACAACGCCGATGTAAATATTCAAGATACATTGGGATATACACCCTTGCACCTGTGTGTCGGAAAGGGTAACGAAAACCTCTGTAGATTGTTACTTGAACACAACGCCGATGTAAATATTCAAGATAAATATGGAGATACACCCTTGCACCCGTGTGTCAGAGAGGGTAACGAAAACCTCTGTAGATTGTTACTTGAACACAACGCCGATGTAAATATTCAAGATACATTGGGATATACACCCTTGCACCTGTGTGTCGGAAAGGGTAACGAAAACCTCTGTAGATTGTTACTTGAACACAACGCGGATGTAAATGTTGAAGATGAAGATGGATATACACCCTTGCACTGGTGTGTTAGAGAAGGTAACGAAAACCTCTGTAGATTGTTACTTGAACACAACGCGGATGTAAATGTTGAAGATGAAGATGGATATACACCCTGGCACTGGTGTGTCAGAGAGGGTAAAGAAAACCTCTGTAGATTGTTCCTTGAACACAACGCCGATGTAAATGTTCAATATAAAGATTGATATACACCCTTGCACTGGTGTGTCAGAGAGGGTAACGAAAACCTCTGTAGATTGTTACTTGAACACAACGCAGATGTAAATAGTCAAGATAATGACAGATGTACACCATTGCACCTGTCAGCTCTTAACAGCGATTGCAGTAAGATAATCGATCTCTTGGTGAAATATAGGGTCAAAGCGTAAACATCTGTGATGCAGGAGGTTTGACTCCTATTCAATTGGCAGTGAGATTTGGTACCGCACAAGCTATGAAAAAGCTCGTTGATCTAGGAGCTCATGTTAGTGTGGTTAAAGCCGTTAAGACTGATGCCAGAAGACTGAAGCTCTTGAACAATGAAGCGGAGAGGATGGAGGAACATCTTCAGTTTGAAATGGGTTCTGGGCAAAACGCTAACGAAACAAAATATACAACAGGTATCGCTTCTGTTCAAGGTGCAGAAAAACTCACAGTCTTATCTCGAGAGAGAAAAAGTAGTAAGGCAAACCCCCTCGTACACATATACAACAAAGGAAATAGAGGAAGAACCGGAAGCTGAACAAGTGAAGACACTGGCAGTGAGACACCCCAAATCAAAGGCGACTTCATCCTCATGAACAAATAAATGTGTAATGGCTTAAATATTTAGATTTTTCAAAGTTGTGTTTTTGAGAGAGGCACGGCTGTTTAATCCGTAAAAGAGAAGAGTTTACTGTTATTAAGCTAACGTTTAACTAGTTTGTACAAAATTAATAACAAAAATGACGAGAGTAACTATAATCCTGAATGTTAATTTCAAAATTGTAAAATCGACGCTGTCACAAGAGTATTAACCGACGATTTGGCAATGCTACCTTTTTCAGGGTACTAAACTATAATCAAACAGGTTCATTACAACAATCATATACAAAAACAGAGAAAAAGGGAGAATAACTAATTACATAAATCGTGATAAATGATGAAAGGTAAAATGTACGTAGTGAGCAAAGTAGCCCAGGCCTTAGTCACTGCCACATGCAATTAATTGGCGTAGATATATTTAAGCAATAGACCGCACTTTCTATGGGTTTACCGGCGTGGTAACCCACGCGGGATGTTGGGAGAACACGAGAAAAGCTTGTAAATCACGAGCCGAAGGCGATTGATTTACAAGCTTTTCGAACGGAGTGTTTTAGGTAAAGATGTGGTCTTAGTACCGTGATCAAGTCATGTCTTCTCTTTAAAGTCACCATAAACTAATCACGACTCACGATTTAATAGCGCCGAACTTTCTCAAAACTCAGTTCAGTCAAACAACAAACAGCAGCGCTTCAAAACACGAGTTTTTGCACTCATTACATGACAACTCATGAAAGCTGTTTTACAGGAAAAATCAACACATATTCATGCGAGTGAGTGCATATAAAATAACAAATTTATAAAGTGATACAAACTTTTAATCAAATTCCCTTATAGGGTGTTTTTAAACACCCTATAAGGGAATTTGATTTTTCTTCAAGTGCCTACTTTTAAGATATTAATAATCACCCACAGTAATTGTAGATTTATGAAAATTTATAAAATTACTGAGATAGTACGCGCGATCTGACTGGCAAAAAACCTATGGTTTATTATACCGGTAAACCCATACAAAAAGGCATCCGGAACAGGAGCCGTAAACAAAACCGGCTATTGATCTGCAAACAACGATTTCAGAAAGTCTAAAAAACAGAACAAGTTACTTACCCAGCCCTTCTTAAAATTAAAAAGCGTTGGTTTCCACATTTTATTACAGAGCGTCACAATTCGCTAATGCCATAGCTTTAAAAGTTTTAAAGTACAACGCTGGAAAGCAGTTTACATTTCACGACGATGCCAAATCTCAGAGAGAGACAACAACTGTGTGAATTTCTGGTGTAGAAAGTCTGTAGGGCAACTGAACCATGAGCCAACCAACAACAAAACGGATAGTTTTAGCATTCTTGATTTATTTTATGTCAAAATTAAATTCCTAAACGAAACCATGAACGTATTCTTTCATTGTACCTATCCTTGGTCGATTGAAATTGATGTTAGTTACAAATCTGGTGTTATGCTACGGATCTCAGGGGGTTAGGTAAGGATTGCAATACATATCATTAGGATGTTTGTTGAGTCATTAGTTGTTTTACGTGAAAAAGGGCATACTTTGAATTTGTATCTGTTTCAAGTATAAGAATTTCTGAAAGTAGATTCCTTAAAAAAATTTAGAATTATAGCATAGCTGGAATATTCGTGTAACTGATCAAATCGTTATTCAATAGAGTGTTTTCACATGACGGCACGGCGGCCATGTTGGTGTCCCAAAACAATGAAACAGAGGCCATGTTGGTGTCCCAGACCAATCCTCTGGGAGTTGAACTCTTTTCTTATGCAAACGCTTTCTTTTGTTTCAATAAATTTGCATAGATGCTGGCCACGTGAGTGAAAACACTCGATAGCGTCAGTGTGCTTCATATTCCAGTTGAGTACTCTGATAACGCCAACAAACTAATATTTCGCGTTCTTATGAGCTTAGTAATCCTCCCAAGTGCATCCATGACTCAATAGTAGACGATGCAGCGTTTAAGATCTTGTCTTAGATGTCTCAGATGATCGCGTCATTGAAAAGTGACACTAAGCCGTTAGCCTTGTCTCCATCCTTTCTCATTGAGCTATTTTGAAAAAATAGCTCATATGTCAGTGGTTTCGGTGTATGTATTTTTGTGGCTTTGTATGTTCGGATGTTTGTTGCAGGGGCCAATAAGGTTGAAGGTACTATGAGTTGATGCGTAAGAACCAATGAGATTTGGCATCTAACCGTTAATGATATTGCGTAAGGTCAAAGAAGGGCACTTAGAGACCGCCATCTTGATTCTTCACAATTTTTACGTCTTTTATTTCGGGCTAAAGGTGTTTAGAAGCATAACATTGAAATATCTTCATGATTCAAACGCTGAGCACAGTGATGGAGCTGTTGAGGGGTGCATATTTTAGTGTGGCTCACATTTGACATCAAGACATTTGACCTAATTCGGCTATCGCGAACGGTACAACGCAGGTATTTCATAATGTTTGAGTTCTGTTTCACCTGCTTCAAGGTAGAGTATAAAAGATCATATATTTTTCAAAGTTTTTCCAACAAAACAATAATTGAAATTTAGATATGGACTTTAATTCAGTCCTCCTTTAACTCGGAAGTTTGCGGCCTAGAAATTGTTGTATTAGAAGTTGAAAGGCAAGGCGAGTATTGCTAATTTTGTAAACAAGCTTTATTCTTTCGCTTACAAAGTTCAACAGACGTTTTTCGTACCTGCCAAAAAAGCATGAATTAGGTGAGGAACATGATACATGCTTGCTGCTTAAGACTTACTATAGTTGTGGAAACATGCGTAACTTGAGTCGAAACAGTAGCGGTCAGGGAATTAAATTGGAAGAAGCTAGTTGAGAAATAATTACATATTGTTTTATTGAGTGGAATAACATGATACGAGTAGAAATATATTTCGGCAGTTTGATAATTTTCTAGGAAGGAAATGTATGTTAGGCTATCAACCTTAACTTTGCTTGAAGGATAATTTAATTGCCGAAGCATGTATTGTAAAGCCGAGGTGATTTTTTAAAAATCGTTTGAGGAAATTTTCTTGTAAACAATTTGAGTTGTTTTTGGTACGTTTTGGAAAAGGAACAAAGTCCAACATCTTCACGTGCAAGTTGTGTGCATGAAAGTTATTTTTAAAAAGCACTCGAATTCCGTCACGTGTGAATCACAAAAGGGGCAAAGTCCAACCTTTTGACGTGCAAACTCTCATGCACATTGGCTGTTCACAGTCATAATAGTAACTTTAAGGTGGCTCGATACAGTTTCTTAGGGTGAATACCTCCCACGTTTGAACGTAAACTACGTCGCCATAAACAAAGATTTGGAAAAATTAACACCACAGTTGTATTAAATAAAGATGAAACTTTGTTATGATCAGGGTTGCAATGACATCGTAGTTGTCATGGCAACGAAATAACGCCATTACCTATTTTACTTGCAGCAGTATTTCTCGGCACTGGGAACTGTTCTTCCAAAATCGTTTACTAGAGCTTTTTCCTACAATAGCCGCCTCGATGTTCGTGAAGTTTAAGCGAAATCTATAAGAGCGTTATCGAGATATTTTGGGAAGAAGTTTTTATGTTTAGAAATACGGTAAAAAATGGACAGTCTTGATGTTCGACTGTTATCTGTGCTAAACGAAGCGCTTTTGACATGCAATTTCACCTCATAGTAGTTTCAATCTTTTTAAAAACGTGTGTGAAAGAGCATGGAGATACCTCCAGCCGATTGCTAGAAAGAAGGATTTGATTAGTATGTATCAGGGCGCTCTTATTAGAAATATGTAAACATTTCGGTCTACTTAAACAAATTAGCGAATAATTTTTAAACTGCTCGATAAATTTTTAAAAAAATTTAAGAGCCTTAAGATAAACCATCCTTTTGTATGACCTCTTAGTTTCAAGATTATTGATATCTTGTAAGGTAGTAAAATAAGCGCTTCAATTCGCTAATATTTTGTCAGAAATCTTGCCTTTACAAGTGAGAGTCTCTGATTATTCAGGGGTATTATCTCAAGGTTTCATTTTCACGTGAACAGCAGTAACTAACAATGCACTTGACATATGCAAAAATGCTAGCTATTGTTGTGCACGAAAATATGAATTTTGGAGACAATACCCTGAATAATGAGAGGCTATCACTTGTAAACACAAAACTCTTGACAAAATATTAGCGAATTGAGGCCCTCATTTTACTGCCTTACAATATATCAATACTCTTGAAACTAAGAGGTCATATAAAAGGACGGTTAATCTCAAGATTCTTAAATTTTCTAAAAAATTTATCGAGCCGTTTAAAAATTATTCGCTAATTTGTTTAAGTAGACCGAAATGTTTACATTACTGCTAAAAAGAGCGCCTTGATACACACTAATCAAATCCTTCTTTCTAGCAATCGGCTGGAGGTATCTCCATGATCTTTCACACACGTTTTTAAGAAGATTGAAACTACTATGAGGTTAAATTGCATATCAAAAGCGCTACGTTTAGTACAGATAACAGTCGAACATCAAGATTGTCCATTTTTTACCGTATTTCTAACCATAAAAACTTCTTCCCAAAATATCTCGATAACGCTCTTACAGATTTCACTTAAATTGCACGAACATCGAGGCGGCTATTGTAGGAAAAAGCTCTAGTAAACGATTTTGGAAGAACAGTTCCCAGTGCCGAGAAATACTGCTGCAAGTAAAATAGGTAATGGCGTAATTTCGTTGCTATGACAACTCCGATGTCATTGCAACCCTAATCATAACAAAGTTTCATCTTTATCTAATACAGCTGTGGCGTCGATTTTTCCAAATCTTTGTTTATGGTGACGTAGTTTACGCTCAAACTTGGAAGGTATTGACCTTGAAAAACTATATCGAGCCACCTTAAGGTATCAAGAGCTCTTTAGTTTTGTTACCATTCGTTTATACTAAGTAGAGGCTTTTCTGTTTCAATAAGTAATGGATTTTAAAACTTGAAGAATTAAGTTTTCTAAAATAAAGAGTTTTTCAATGAGTAGAAATGCACGTAAAACATTCTTGGGAATGTATGTTTAATATTTATTGTTTAGGCGTGGGGGGGTCTTTAGACAGAGGGCCAGTGTAAAGTTTCTAAAATCAGTGGAAATGGGGAGGGGGAGGGGGTGCGTTAGGGTATGAATGTTAACATTAGGGACTTTAAGCAAAGAGCACGAAAGGTTCTTGTACGGTGACCGGAAGTAATTTTTTTCGCCACCCGCGAATGTCTCAAGTCAGGGAGGTTTAAGATATCACGACAGCTACATCGGTGAAAACGTCGCTTAAAAGTGCATGTATTGGTGTTCTTTTATTCTTTATCGTTATTATTCCAACCCGCTTAATTTGTCAAATGTTAGCGAACCCTTCCTGTAGTTGAAGCTGTGCAGAGACCCCCAGGGCAAAGGAAAATCATAAAAAAGGGCGATTCATGGGCGAATTCACTGCTTGCTTGTGTTTATTAGCCTTACACCACTTGGTGAGATGATATCCCTTATTAAATCCTCTTTCTCGTCGACTGTATTTTACGTATTTGGCTGCATTTTTCACTTCGGTGTCGTGCTTGACACCCAAATTTGAGGCTCGTGATCGAAAAATGAAACTTCAGAAAGTTCTAAGGGTGACCAAAAAAGGATAAAATGCGTTTTTCTTGCGATTCTGTTTCAAATATACACTGGCGTTCTAAGGACGTAAAATGAATTTAAATATTTAACTTACTAGACAACACTACAGCCCGGCATGCGTATTCTGCGTATTCGCGAAGCACAGTATGGCCAGTTTAATTAGCAAATCAATAACTTTGCACGTGCATCTTATTGTTTTATCAACATTTCTCTGCCACCACTGCATGGCCACGACGTGAAAATGCCTAACTTCACATTTTATTGTGGACGTAAACAAACGGAGATTAAATTTTTTCCTCTATGAGTTTGCCTACATTTGGAAAAAAGAGCGACTTGTAATAATCGCGAGAAAGAATGAAAGAATGTGAATTGACTTTTTATTAAAAAGCAACGTTTTGACCCCTACAACCGTTGCGTCGTGGTACCTTGAATTTGGGACATTGAAGCGTGGCGGTAAAAAAGACTTCCGGTCACCGTACTAGACCCCTCCGTAGTCGTTGCTTAAACTCCCTATTGAATGATATATAATTTTATTCGAGATTTTCGAGAAGGAGGTTATTTGTTAAAATTGTTTGAGCAAATCAATATCGTAAACAATTTGAGTTTTTTCAGGTACGAATTGTAAAACGACCAAAGTCCAACATCTTCACGTGTAAATTGTGTGCATGGAAGTTATTTTTAAAAAGCACTCGAATTCTGTCACGTACGAATCACAAAAGGGGCAAAGTCCAACATTTTGACGTGCAAACTGTCATGCACATTGACTGTTCACAGTAATAATAGATCGTTTTCACTGTCACGCAACAAAAATATATATTGGACACCGTCCTGTGAAAGAAGCCAAGAAAAGGAAATGTTATAAAAGACTAATTTTTAAACAATTTGTCCAAGTCTCAGGTCTTTGTGGCCCACAGTTTCTGAGTTATTTGCCGAAACGTTTCACGCACCTTTGCATAGGCGTACGGACAATTTTCGGCCAGGGGGGGCGGTAAACCATTTGCCCAAAAAATTCATGCAAGTTGCCCAAATTTTTACAAAACAGTCGAAAAGAAACGAGGGCCATACGATGCAACAACATAGGCCGTCCTGGCATATGAAAGTGCCTCGATACAGTTTTTCACGGTCAATACCTGCCAAGTTTGAGCATAAACCACGTTGCCATAAACAAACATTTGGAAAAATTGCCACCACAGTTGTATTAGATAAAGATGAAAATTTGTCATGATCATGGTCGCAATGACATCAGAGTTGTCATAGCAACGAAATGACGCCATTACCTATTATACTTGCAGCATTATTTCTCACAGTATGAAATCGTTCTTGAGAGCTTTGTCCTCCAATAGTCGCTTCGATGTTCGTGAAGTTAAAACGGATTCTGTAAAAGCGTTATCGGGATATTTTGGGATAAAGTTTTTATAGTTAGAAATACAGTAAAAAAAGGAAAATCTTGATGTTTAGCCGCTATCTGTAGAAAACGAAGCACTTTTGACATGCAATTTCACCTCATACTAGCTTCAATCTTTTTAAAAATGTGCGTGAATTATTTTAGAGATAATTCTGGTCAATTGCTACAAAGAAGGATTTCATTAGTATGTATCATGGCGCTCTTGTTAGCGGTTTTGTAAGCATTTGGGTCTACTTTAACAAATTAGTGAATAAGTTGAACCACTTGATAGATTTTTTTAAAAAAACTAAGATTCTTCTCGTAATTCAGTGTGAGAATTAGTCAGCCACTTCTTCACTTTCAGATCAATCGCTGATGCTATCTACCATACACTGTTCTACGAGCGGAAATGATTCTAGAAAGTTAGGTGGAAGTTTATTCTAATAAATTCACGATTGGAAATAGCCCCCATTGCAGTACAGCGCCCAACGATAAAAAAAACTCAGCATATGATACTCTTCCCTTATGAACAGAAACTCATCACGTGCTTGGCAAACACTGTCTCGTGTGAATGTAACTTGATTATTAGGCCGACTTCAGGTTAAAATATAAAATATTTATCTCTTCAAAATACTAATAAAAAAATGAAAACGTCTTTAAAAGCTGGCTTTGCCCAAATTGTCTCTTGCTGCCCAAAAAGTCTGAGTTGCCCAAAATTTGGGGGGGCTGCAGCCCCCCTCGCTCTCCCCCGGCGCGTACGCCTATGAACTTGAACTTTGTATGGAGACGCCATATTGGTGCACAGTTTTGATGCACCAATATGGCCTCCTAAAATCAACAAAAACATCTGGAGTTCACTTTTTCTATAAAAGCTCCTTCTTTTCACTCGAGAACTAGCATACGTGCGTATAAAAATATCTTCTAATACTTGGAATGGTTATACTGCTGAAAATCAAGAGGAGATACTTTTTTTCAACGAGACAGCATTCCTATTTTGGTGTCACGCACTGTGAAAACTCGGAAGTTCAAATTGCTGTATTTTCGAAATGAAACAAGCTACGGGAATGAAAACTTGTACAAAGATTTACTTTTTGTTTATCTTCAACCAAGTGTAAATAAGAATTCGTAAAACCTCGCTATTTTGACTTTACAATTTGATGACGTCAATGTGAAAGCCATCTATAACTTAAACGTTGTTGAGCTATTTTGAAAAAGACCTTCAAATTCACGTTCTGGCAACTTAAGTGCAGCCATATCTGATACATGTTTGCTGTCATAAAAGTAATTAAAAAATTTTATTTAATTTACCCTGTGGCAAAGTAAAGATGCGTAACTTTTGCGTTAGCGAATAAACTTGGAAGTAGCCAGTTGACGAAATGATTAGAGATTGTTTCATTGAGTGTAATAACATGAGATGAATAGAAATCAGTATTTCAGCAGACAATCATTCTGGTAGAAGTAAAGTAATAAATGATGCATAATTTTATTGCAGATGTTAGAAAAGGAGGTGAATTGTTAAAATCATTTAAGCAAAGTAATCTCGTGAACAATATGCGTTCTTTCACGTACAAATTTTAAAAGGGCAAAGTCTAGCATCGTCACGTGCAAATTGAGTGTATGAGTTTATATTGTTATCTGTTTACTAGATTACTGTCTGATAACTCGAATTCCTTCACGTACGAACCACGAAAGGGGGCAAAGTCCAACACTTTTACGTGACAGCTGTGTGACTGTACATCTCATGCAGATTGGCTTTTCAGAGTAATAATAGTAACTTGAACGTATGAAGGCCTGTTTCGTTTTGTAACCAATACCTTAAAAAAGGCTCTTGTCTTTAAAGAAGCAATAGCTTTTAAAACGTGAAGAATTAAGTTGTCAGAGTTAAAGACTGTTTCGCTGAGTAGAATCGAAAGTGAAAACCTCGTGAATTATGATGATGCAACCATCTACCACAATGATAAAAATCCTGGTATTTCGTAACTTTTCAGTATTCGATGAGTCACATTTTCTTAAGAAACTCGGAGAAAACCTTAGAGGTTTCTTTCTAATCAACGTTTGGTGAGTTGATATTTATTGTACCTCAACAATTTGTTTAACTCGCACCAGATCCAGATGTATCAGGGAAAGACAGAGGAAAGTGAATACATAGCATGAGGATCGACTCAGCTGAGCGTTTCGAGTTTACATTTATGTACATATACCGCAACACCCAATTTCGCACAAAAACCCAGTCTACATTTAGGATGAAAAAGGTAGATTCATCACTCTTGGTAAGGTTACACTGAAGCATTAAGGTTGCAATGAAGCATTCAAAATAGCTCATGTACGTTAAACGTGTCTATGTTATCAATTGGACGGGACAACGTAAAAAATACCCACACTGGTGTTCTAAAAGAGTAGGGAACGCAGATTCCGTTGGTGTGGCCACTCATCTCTCATTAGGGTAGGGGACGTTTAGGGGCGTGCAGCTATTGGGGTCATGCTGTTGAAGTGACACCGCCAAAATTGTCGAATCCAAATAAATAAATAAACATGTAAATTATACGTGGTTCATTAAATGGTATGGCCTTGGCTGTACACAACGCACAATATCAGTCGAATGATGAAGCAGCTGACCGGTAGAGACCTCTTTCTGTTAACTGCGCAACGTCAACCATTGTGCCCGGTCATTGTTTTCCCATTGTACAGTGTGGCACTATTTTTATGAACTTGGCGTTGGAAAAAATACCGATAAGATCATTTTTTTGCCATCACAACCAATTTGCCCGGTTAATGAGACATAGAACTAATATTTATTGCTATTTTTTTACTAGATTCTTTTTGGGTTCAGCAGTACTTAAATAACCGTTTCAAATCTCACTTTAAATCGTTTGACCGCCGGGAAACCACCCTCCTCTTCCCTCGTCCCACGTTGAAGCTGTAGCTGAAGTTCAAAGCTGAAAGTCTTCGTCCGTGGCAGGCGAAGTCGGGTATCTCATGTTGTGGTTCAATTTTATGCTTGGTTTAAGTTTTATTTTCCTTTGTTCTAAACTCATTATCGTACATTGCCATACATCAAAACAAACTAGGAAAATAAAATCTAAACCACGGATAAAATTGAACCACAACATCCACACTTTTATCATCTATTGCCACTGAAAGGACTTCCAAGCATATTTAGCAAACAATGTGTATCATCAGAAGACATAATTTTCACTGTACACATCGGATACGATTGTTTGCGATGTTTGCATGAGGCAAAGCAAGAACGCTTATTACAAGAGCCAAGAGTCTTATTACTTTTGGATGTGTTGTAAAGAACGACAGAAGAAAGAGCATTTAGCTCTGAATAATCAAGAACATTTCTTGATCTACGGCGACTCGTATTTTCCGCTATCTTGATTTTAGTGGTAAGACCGCAGATAGAATGCGGGGTCAAATGTCCGCGATTTCTGGCCATGGAATAGATGAATAAAGTAATTAGATTCAAATTCAAATTCAACTTTGGTACTGCGTCGGTGGTGGGGATTTTCTTTCATCAACTGAATAGAAAACTCAATATGACCGTAAAGGGATTTCAAAACTAACGTTTCGACCCCAGTTTATCAGAGCATAGAGATTGTGAGCTGTGTGTGGTATAACAATTGCAATAGACCTTGTTCACGATACCCGCCTTCTTTTTACACGCTCCAGGATCGATGGAATAAAAGCTATGTACTCACGTGGTATTTCAGGGGGCAAACAAGTGATAAAATTTGCCAACTCGAGTAACGCGGTCGAGTTTGTTTATTCTATCAAACGAGACGACGATTTCATAGTTTTCCAAAGTGTTGGCAAGATTTACGTCATTACTGTTTGCCATGAGGACATTTACGGTCGCTACTGCATATTGTAAAGTAACAATGATCACTTCCACCCATATTTTGACATTATTGTCTTTAAGATGAGAAGGTCTTCATTTCCTGTTATCTAGGAAAAACAAACTCCACCGCGATTTCTTCCACTGGCAACGTTTTTCATTTGTTTGCCCCCTAAAAAACCATGTGACACCGCTTTTATCCCATCAGTCCTTAAGCGCGTGCAAAGATGGCGGGTATCGTCAATAAGGTATATTTAGCTCAATGAAAAGCGGTCATTTACTCCATGGGGACTAAGAATAATGATTTTAAAAAAAGATGAATTGTTGCTCTTGATTTCTGCGACTTTTTGAGGCCGAGGGGAGGGGGGGGTACTCCCTATGATGGCCTATACGGGGAGGCTCCCCAAGAACTTTTTCAGGCTTCTGGTAAATAAAGGGTCGGGAAATCTATCATTTGGGTCTGTAAAAGGGCCCAAAAAAGCTATGGCTTGAAAACGTCGGGAAATGCAAAAATATCTGCGGTACGCAGTTTAGCAGATGTTTTGTTTTCTGCACGTTCTTATACGGTTACTTACGTGTATTATCTTGTCTGTTTGTGTTTCGGTATTTTTGGTGTTAAGTATTTTGCATACAGTTATATAAGTGTCTTGTTCATTCGTATTCGTCCTTTGGATCTGTGAACGCCTAACAACCCACAGTCTGATTTCATCGCTCGCTTAATGAGCTTAATATTGACCGAAAGTATGCATATCGGGCGTAGCCTGTGCCAGGCTCTCAGATAGTATAGTGGGGACGTATTAAAACGCGGAAAGCGAAAATAAGACGCGCGCGACTTGGGAAAGGGGGCGGTCTCTTCCCTGCCCCCGCTCGTTTTTCGCATTTCTTTTTACTGAACGACTTTTAACCTCTATCTTGGAGCCTTATTAAAAACAGGCTAGAACGGGGACAGCTGTGGTGTCAACTATTACTACTTTTTATTCATATTGGTGGAATTTAAAGAGGTACTAAACAGCCCGACTAAAAACTAGTACCCATTTTTGCGCGGGACGACGTAGTCAGCCAGCGTCTTAAATTCGGGAGCACATTCCTTTCGTCGTCTTGGGAGTCAAAAATTGCCTTGTTTTTTTTAACTTTCCCGTATCCCGTGCCCGTCCCGAAAAATTGTGTGATTTTTATTCGCTGCAACTTCAAATCACGTGCAAGTCAGGTTGGATTGCACAAGCAGAAAAAAGATACTGCGTCAGCAAAGATGGGAAAAGTAAGCTTACAGCGTAGAGGAGGATGAAGACTCAAGGCTGTTCTCTAGATCTAACGGCGCAAGACTTGGCCTCGGGCGACTGAAAATATTGTCTAGGTGCCCCAGCCGGGCGACTTGCTGGTGTTGGTTTTTTGATACTGTTGATTTACAGTCAAAAAGCTAAGAATGTCTAGAATTTATTAGTTGCGAAATCGTAGCTCGCTCGGTGGCTTCGCGGCCTAAAACAGAACGCTCAGCTCGCTAAGAAACTCTTGAAGTCGACTTGTAAGTAGCAATATGTAGCATGTCTATCAAAAAGCTTTAAGAAAATGTTGTTCAATCGGGCAGCGTGCTAGCCTGTGTACAGCCGCCCCTCCCCTCAATCGGAAAGGAGCGTCTCCTTTCCGATTTTTTTGAGGGGAGGGGCGGCTGTACACAGGCTATCAGCGTGCACGCGTTGATGTTCAAAGGTCGTTTCACGTGAATTCACATGTAACATAATTCTTGACTATGAACGTGACAAGCTGCACAGTTTTCGATAGTAACAGCTTTTCATAATAACATTGAATTTTTTTCTTCAAATTAGGATGGTTCATTAGTTAGTTTTTCAAAACAAACTGTTACTTTTGCTCTGACAGGCGTAAAGTACGGTCGAGGACGCAAAACAATAGTTTTGTACTTTGAAAAGTAGCTGAATAAACACAGGAGTAGCTCTTTAATGTTAATTAAATATTTTTACCTTTTTTTTACTGCTGTGTCTGCGAGGCTAAAACATAACTAAGATTGTTGTTCCAGTAAAATACGATGTATATAAAAGAAAAGAGACGACTATTATTGTGATTGTTTCAGAATCGGGTATAAATCTATAAAATCCCGCATTGTCTAGCCTGCGTAGCAAGCGTTTCCGCGCGAGTTCGTCGAGAAAAGTCGGGATCAGAGCAAAAAAAAGGAATGACGGGGGAGGGGGGGGGGGAACGAAGGAACCGTTTGCCCGCAAACCCCACGATTTTGAAAAACTGCGTTCGCCCACGAACGCAGCTTCTGATTGGTGCGGTGCTGGTAGTGTTGATTACTTAGCACTCGAAACATCAATCAAACCAGGTAAGCTTTGTTTACGTGCGCTACAGATCTGGTATTATCTGATTTGTGGTCGCTGATTACAATTGCTTTGGACTGATTTGAGTAGTGTGTGTTCATGAGATCAGTAAATTATATCGGGAGATCGAGCAGTGGAGACTAGGGAAGGCCAATTTATTGGGAATGACGGCGTGCGGATATGACTGGAAAAAATGGACTGTTTGTTGGAGATAACATCAACGTAAATAACAACATCGGCTCTCCACACCAGGGCGGATAAAGGTTGGGCGATGAAACGAGCGCTCCGCTCTTCATTTAATGTGTGATGCGGAGTAGGACTGGCACGAGCGCTCTTTCCGCGCTTCCGGTGCGCTTGAAGGCCGGCGAAAATTTCGTTTTTGCAAACCGGAAATCCTATTTTGTTTCTGTAATTTCAGGCTACAATGTTAAATAGATAAATTTGTTTCATAACAATATCAATAAACAGTTTCATATGTTTGTGTCTGTTTGCCTATAAGTCAAACTTGTTGATCGTATAATGCCAAAATTTGAGTTTAATTTGAAAGTGTTGAATACCTCCTCCTTCCACTAAATATCACCTAATCGTCTTTCGCCGTTTCGTTTGCAAAAGCTTAACACTTCTTAACCTCAGTTTTTACATATGTTAAAGGGGGATAAATTTTATACAACATAACAAAAAATTAGATTGATATATTTTGATATAGTGGCGTTGTACTGCTTCAAACTTTGCTTCTCGGATTCAACGCGCCATGGCGATTCGCGCAATTGCGTCGCAAATCCGGCAACTGCGTGTAAACAAAACTTATTGAGGTTAGTTGTAAGGTTTTTTCTCTACTTTTCTCTCGAGAACAAAACAAAGTAAACAGTAAAAACAGAGGGGAAACTAATTTTGAAGTTCCGGAGAAACAGAAAGACGTATGAGATGTTTAGTGAAAATAAAGGGAAGCGTGATGTTGATTTTAATTAAGCATAATTAACCCTGCACGAGTTGCACGCATTTATAAAATACACGTCATGTAGCTATGAAACGCCATCTGCTGTCTTTCAATACTTTTGCCATGGTTGAGGTTTTGCTTCGCGTTGTAGACAGTTTTTAGTTTCTTTTGGAAGAACATCGATAATAGCGAGTAACAGAAGGGAAATATATAAATTAGTACGGAAGCCGGTCATGGAAGAAGCCAGAGAAACCATTTTAAAGAGATGCTTGTCAACGCCGACGAAACCTCCCGCAAAAAAATTTGCGGCATTCGCCTCGCAGCGTAACAGCTCAAACAACACAGAAGAACACAAACAAAAAAACATTTCAAGCCATAATTCAGTGACAGCAGAATCTAATGGAGAAAACACGTTACAAGCCGTGACCGAAGTCGACTCGACCAGGCGACATTCCCAAGCAGAGTCACCAAAAGGTACCCGAGTAGAAACATTTTCTTCGTATCTGGAATTTAGTACCGGTATTGAACTATGTGAGAGTGAATTGCTATTATACTCCCTATTAGTCGTCGCTTTTCCAGGTAACAGCTTTAGAGCTAGGTATCACGAAAAATACCTCAACATCTCAACTACAATTGAGAATGTCTTTCATGTGCACTTTAGCAGCACTGCGATCGCTAATTATCTGTATCGTGCCAACAATAACTTAACGAGAGACTTGGGAAAAGTCAATGGCATATTGAGGTGGAGGTATTATCGAGAGGAAATTGAGAGGATCGTCACAACCAATTCATCGACTCTTCAAGCTTTAATCTCCTCGCGTGACGCTATCATGGATTCAGTGACTGAGTTACGTAAACATTTAGCACAAGAATGTTCAAGGAAAGGGAACCGTCCAGCTGAAGAAGGTATGAATAGTGACACAGAAGAAGATACTGTCTTCGAGACAAGATTTGTTGAAAATTTCGATCTGTCCCAATTTCCAAACTGGAAGCAGTGTTTTAATGAGGAAAAAAATACAAGTCATTTGTTTTATTTTGGTGGGAAATCCATTGGCTACTCCCAAATTGAAATTATAATTGACTCCAACAAAGTTTGGACAATTCGCCACGAGGGAATGGAAAAAAAAGTCAACTTAGATTGGGCAGATGTTTCACCGCAAGTAAATTCAATTCAAGATTTAGTTAAGCTTTTAGTCACCATTCAGTCCCTGAGAGTATGCTCAGGTTGCCCATTTGAACAGTTTCAGACGATAGTACCAAAGGGAATGTTTGAGCCTGTTTATTACACCCGAAATGGGGAACCTGCTGCCTTTGTTGAAACCAGTCCATCTCAGCATCATAAAAAAATCATACGGTCAACAAGCTGTCTTGTTTTCATCCCCTATGACGAGGCTTTACACTCAAGTGACATATGTGCAGCTTGTGAACACAGTAAGCACTACTTAAGAACTCTAAAGTCAAGGCTTAATTCACATAGTCATCAATCTCAAAATAATGAAAACTCCAAATTCACACGTTTTGACTATCTTAGTAAAGAAGAGGTGCTCCAGTTGCTTCGAGAGAGAACGATTGAGATGAGGAGTCTACAGGAAAAAATCAAACAACTTGAAAAGTGCAGAGAAAAAATGGTGGAGGTAGGGGGAGATACTGATTGTAACTTAAGGGCGATGTTTGAAAAACTAAATGAAGCTTTAAAAAGCAGAAGGGGCAAACAGATTTCAAAGTGTAAATGGAAGGAATGCTCAGAACCAAAGGATGATGCAAAAGGTTGGGTTGAAGCAGACCAACTATACCTTCACGTGAGAGCTCATATAGAACAGGTAGATGAAAATATTGCACCAATTAACCGGATCTATAAATGTCATTGGGACAAATGCTATAAAACGTTTGGAAAGAAAGCTCTTCTGGAGACACACTTGAGGGATCATACAGGCTATTCAAGTGATCAATTTTTTGGTGTGTTGTTATGTGATCAGGCTAAGGCTTTGACTGTTCCAAAACGGCAAATGAGATGGCACCCCCTCATTATAAAGTGGTGTCTGAGAATGTATTCAAAATCTCATGCAGCATATGAAGATCTAAGAGACTCAGGCTTTTTAAAGCTTCCAAGTGGTCGCTTACTTTCTGACTACAAGAACTTTTCATCACCTCGCTCTGGGTGGCAGACTTCAACATTGTGGGAAATGAAGGAGAAATTTGACAAAACAAAAATTGGAAAGAGAGGCCAGCTTGGAGGCCTCTTGTTTGATGAAGTGAAAATTAAAGAGGGTCTTGTCTTTGATCCATCAACATTTGAACTGGTAGGATTTGTTGATTTGGATGATGATGAAACTGACCTACCTTTAGTTGGTCAACTAAAGGAAACTGATTGTAACCCTCAAAATAAACTGGCAACACATGTTCTTCAGTTTTACTTCAAGAGCCTGTTCGGAAAGTTTGAATTTCCATGTGCATTTTTTCTAACAAGAGGGGTTAGTTCCCAAAAACTAAACAGAATTTTTTGGCAGGGAGTGAGTATGTTACATGGTTTCCAATTCACCATAATGCTTGCATGTTGCGATGGAGCCCCAGAGAACAGGGCATTCATGAACATGAATGGAACTAATCCTTCTAAGAGCAAGTGCTATAACCCCTTTTCAAAAAAACCATTATTTTTTATCTCTGATCCTCCACATCTTCTGAAAAAACTAAGAAACAATATTTACAGTAGTGGTTTTAAAATTCAGAATCCCCGCTTTACCCGGGTTTTGCAAAGAAATGGCAAATACATATTATGGGAGCATATTTACTCCGTGTATCAGAGGGACAGAAGAAGAAGATTATATGCTACCGATTTAAGAAGTGCACATGTTCATCTGGATAATTTAAGTAAGATGAGGGTTAAGCTTGCTGTGCAGACCTTATCAAGGAAAGTTCAGCGAGATATGGCTGCACATGAGAACAATGAAACATACGAAACACAAGAATTCATATGTATGTGTGCCACACTCTGGGATGTATTCAATGACAGCATGCCTCTTCAATCAATAACAGATCCCCGAATTGCAAAATTAAATCAAGTACTGAATTATTTTAAAACCTGGAAACAACAACTGAGCCAGATATTTCAGAGAAGAGCAGATGTTTCAGACCATTTTATTACTTGGCAAACAATGTTTGATCTTGAGGTAAGACTAACATTACCCACTAACTAATTAACCTACAAAAGTAGAGCCTAAAGATTGTTGCATGTGCGAAATTTTACTTGCATGCTTACAAAAAAAATGAATAGAGGATGTCACATGGCCGTGCAGGGATACAAAATTACTCTTTGAGTGTTGAAAAGTACAAAAATGTATTTGTGCAAACGGGTGAAAATAATATTAAAATTCAATGTGAAAAGAGAACTGTGGTGTCTCTTTGCAGCCTTTATTCTATCTATAATAATTATAAACACCATTTAAATACCAAACCATTTCACGAAAATATTTTCACGTGGAGAAAATGGTATGATTTATTTATGTAACCATAGAAATGGTGACATTTTCACATTTCAAAATGATGTGTTGTTTTTAGGTGTCAAGATATCATGTTTAAATTGCATCAAAGCTCACCTGGTATTTCACTAGCTGTTTATGTAATGAAAATAGAATAGCTTTATTAGTGAATAAATCACACTGGAGAGGACCAATCAAATTGTAAGTATCACCAGTGATTACAAAATGGTTGTAACAAGTTCCAAAAACTAATGGTCACTTCATATTCATACATACCTTCAGGTATCCATAGATGGCCTTAAAGAGCTTGTTGCCTACATTAACACTGATGAGTTCAAAGCTGAGTATGGAAGTTTGTACATAATTCCAAAGAGACTAAATCAAGATATTGTTGAATCTTTTTTTTCATCACAACGACAAATGTGTGGGGGTACAAGAAACATGACAGCCTTTACCTATGGCTACAATGTAAATGGCATTGTTGCTTATAGATCTTCGAAGCTTATTAAGAACAAGCAGACAAATGTCTATGAAGTGGAGGAATGTGTGCATCTTGCAGAATCAAACCAGCATCTCCCAAGGAGATCGGATGGCCACACTAACATAGACGTAACTTGGACTGTTGATCTTTAATAGATTTAAATAATAATATTAAAATCAAATGCAAAATTTTTTATTACAGTGTTAAATTTGAATGTTGCAAAAAATATATCCTAAAAAGGTGTTACACTGTTTTTTTTGCAGAGGTTCTCACAAGAACATGTAATTTCAAGAGAAAACTTGAGTTTACTATTATTGCATCTTAGAGCAAAAGTTTTATACAAGATATTGAACTCAGAGGAAAAAGTTAACATTGATCCAGCTTTCCTTGAGCTCTTGCTGAATTGACACTTTGCTTTCATTTATGAATAATAATTAGTTTACTATGTTTCCCAGGGTTGGCCACGCAATGTTCCCTCAAGGGAGTATACTCAATGAATCTTTATAATATTATAAATAGATGTAAGGCATACTGATCCATAAAGAAATGAGCAAGATAACGATTTGAATGAACAATGAATGGAGTTATGGAAAGTGATATCACAAGACCTAAAAATTGGGGGAAATGTACATGTTTATAAAAAAGGTTGATTAAATATGCTTCTTTTGCTAGTGGGATCTACCCTGTGCCAAGCTCTCTGATAGTACTTGTAGGGAATTCGTGACGGACAATAGGATGCATGTGATGTGAGAAAGGGGACATAAGCACCTCACTCCAATCAACCAATCAAAAATACCCCCAAGGCATATTTCACATCAGTTTTCACCATCTCTGCACAGTACTATGTTAGAGCTGGGAACTGGATAGGTGGTAGCCTATTCCAGGCTCTGAGACAGTCGGGTCCGCTGAATTGAGAAAGTGCAAAAACGAAAATAAAACGGGGAGAGAAGGGCCAGCGTACTTCTCTCCCTTTCTTTTTCCTTTTTCCTGCCCTGCCAACTTTTTGCGTACCTTTTTCTTTCGCGTCTTCCCCATTATCTGAGAGCCTAGAACAGGCTAGATAGGTGGGAAAGCTGACCCTTTGTTATACTGGTATCAAGTTAAAAAATAATCTTTGGCTTCAGTTACTTGAACTCTCAGCTGCTTTGTTGGTCTTGAGCTGTGTTGGAGAAAAAAAATAAAATATTGAATATTTAAGAAGTCTCAGTACCATTTTAAAGAAAGATTGTGACATAGAGGTGAGAGAGAAATATAAGTTGAATTGATAACTTTGACTATTACCTGACCATTTACCTGTCTTATCTACATGTATCTGTATGACTATCTAAGCTATCTGCAATGTAACTATTTACAGACAGTCAGCCTGTCTATCTGTCTATTGCTCTACCTGTCTACCTTTTCAGGGTACTTGATAATAAATTCTTCATTTCCCGCCAGAAGAACATCCACTTGCCGCGTTTTTTTCTTGCCATCCAGTGCGGGTTTTCCAAGGGCTGACAACAATCTACTCAGTTCCTTCCCTGACAAATGTATGAGGATGTCTTTTTTGCCAGGTTGGTTACAGATTTCTTTCAAACAGTTGGTAACAATTTCGGGGGACTCGAAATTCCTGCGCAGTTTCAAAACAATTTCAGGCGGACTTTTAGAAAGAGGTGATACCACATTTTTATTTTGCTGCCCTCTCACACCACTGCTCTTGCCAATCTTGCCTCTAAGTTCTTCCCTTAACGCCACGCTTCCTTTTTGTGGTTTTAAAGCAAATTTATCCCTAGCTACCTGCTGTTTGGACTTCACGAACATTATGCAAACCTTCTGCAAAACAAATACTGCTACTGGTTTTGAAAACCCTTCACCGATTAGCGTAACCCAATCTTTTCTTAATTGCTGGTCTCTAGACAAGTGTTGCAAACAGTTTGTTACCACTTTCTCTTTCTCAACAACAAATTGGCTCTTACATAGCAAATTGTCCACAACAACATGCAATGACAAAAAAAATTCTCCAACTTCTTGTCTTGGTATAAATCTGAAACGCCCATCTTGTTGTTTCTCGTCCTTTCCGAGCTTTGATAATAACTCCAAAGCCACTGACTTGTCAACTTCGCACCAGGTATCATCACCACTTGATTTTTTTATTCGTAACTTATCTTCCGTACTGCTCTTAATAATATCCCGGGCCCGCTTTATTGCCCAACCCGCGTGATCCTTGACCGCGTCAATCTCCATAATATCATCAACAGCTTCCTGGGCAGCTGGTCGCGATGTGTTTCCTTGCTTGAAAACAGATCCAGTAGTAGACCAGAAATGCTGGAGTATATGTTGGTATACATTGTCAGAAGCAACACATTTTGCGACACCAGCATGCAATAGGATATCTTCCCACGCTTTACTAGCTGGATTTGTTTTGCTGCGACGTTCTGTAAAATTCCTTTCAAGTTCAATTGCACGCAGATGCTTATTTTGTTTCGAAGATCGAAGGCCAAAACACTGCTCAAACAAACCAGCCACTGATGCTACAAACTCAACAAATTTAACCTCGTCAACTTTGCTAAGGACCGAGGCAATTGCCCGCTCTTGTTCCACAAAATTGGTCTGACTATCTGCCAACCTATCTAAAACTAGCTTAAGCGACGAAACACTGACATTTGTCGACAGAAAACTATCCTTACCACTTAGTGACGGCTCAGAAATTGCCTCAATCTCGTCAAAACTGAACTGCTCGTCTGTCGTATCATCAATGAATAACCTCTCCAATTCTTCAAAATCAATATCATATTCCGTACTTGCCGCCATTTTGATCGGCAACTCAGAATTTGACCCCAGTCCACTGCATCACACCTTTTTGCTCGGACGCGCTCGTTTCATCGCCCTACCTTTATCCGCCCTGCTCCACACTAGCTAAAGCCGCCATGGACCAGCGATTTGTCAGCTTTTTGAAATGAAAGATTATTTCTGTTTATTGGAAATTTAGCGGCATGTATTGTAGAGAACTTTTCGACACAGGCTGAAGAGCAGCAGCTCTGCAAAACTTATAGCCAACGGAGTGAACTGTTCCGGGCAAATCATTTTTGACGTTTCGACAAGGTTTCAGACGAGCCCGGGGGGCAGACGAGATAAAGCCATACAATAAAAAACAAGAAATTCCGCAGCAATCACTCAGAGTTTTAGCCCTCTTTTATCGTAAACCTTTTTAATCACAGTTTTTGCAATCGCCAGGAACGTGTTCTTTTAGAGAACAAAGTAATTTTACAAATCTGGTAATCCAGGGGTAATCTGTTCGTTGTGACTTCTATTTTGACGAGCTGTCAATTTTTCCTCTTCTCCCCTCCTCCTCCCCCTTCCACCTTTTTTTTTTGCTCCCGCTCTAACTTTCGCGCAGTAACTCGATTGGAAACGCTTGCTACGCAGGCTAGCTAACCGAATCCACAAAAGCTCATTTGTTCTGAACATTTCACCGATAATACAGGGACCGCAGAGGGGGAGGGGCTGGTTGGGCCGCGGCCCCACCACTTTTTTGCGCCCCCGCCCCCACTTTTTGCGCTAAAAAGAAAAATAATTAAAATAAAAAAAATACTTGAAACAAGTTTTTTCCGTCTATATTCCGCTATATTCTTTGTATTTTCTTTGATTTCAATCGCCAGGCATTTTGTGGGGCTCCTGTGCTTTTCGCGGTAATTGTTCCCTGGGGCCGACTTGCCCCTTGATCAAACGCCATGCCTCGGCCACCCCTTCGCTTCGTTCGGCAGCCTGTTTTGTACTTCCAGCTCCGGCAGAGTCTTTCATCAGTTTTATCAGACGAAATGAAGAAAATTACTAGCTTTTTCCAGCCAAACGAAGGTGAATAGTTGTTTTGAGTTGATAAAAGTTTTATAGTTTGTCTTTCTCCTTTCGAATCAATGAAATATTCGATGGCAAGAAGAATTACATTACTTGAAGAGTGAACGGCCATAGTAAGAAATTTTTCAGATCACTTCAGTGTAGTGTAGTAAATCAAATACTATGATTTTATTCCTTCTTTCGATTTTCAATTGTCAGCCCTCCCACTTTTCACCTTGCTCCGCGGTCCCTGTAATATAGAAAGAAAATACTTCCGTTCTGCGCTTAAATGACGACTTTACAACAAGATGATCTATTCAAAAGAGATAATGGGGGGGGGGGGGGGGGGGGG